>JAEAOA010001889.1:162500-182500 GCA_016746295.1 Potamilus streckersoni | reverse complement strand
TCACATAATTTATATTTCAGTAGATATAATTGAGATAGAAAGAAGAATGAATGATTTCGTTCACTGTAAAGATATTGCACCTTTCATTTGTTGCGCGTTAAAAATTGTCCCTAACAATATTAAGCTACTAAAAGTAAATTATACCTTTTAATAAAATATAAATCAAAGATCAAGCGTCCATCTGAATAAGCAGAATATTTTAAAGAGACAAAATCATTTTTCAACACAGAATGTCCAATTCGTGAAAAGTTACATTACTTCATACGGTACACAGTACCGCTTCATGTCCATCCTACAATGCCACTTTCACAACAAAACATTACATTGTTGCGATATATTTCAGTGACAAGAGGATTACTGGATGCAAAAGTTCCCCATATTTATAATAATGTATTTGTCACTTGAACTTTGCAGTATTTGATTTGGAAATGTACACTGTACACAAGATGTAAACAAATTTCATTCCGAGTCGGATTTACCTCACTACGTAAATATGCTGTGGTTGGATAAGGTCTGTCATTTTGGATACCGGTTTATGTCCACATTCTTCTATAAAAGGAAACGAGTTTATTTACTTTTATAAATTAACAGTTAAACCACGCTTGCATACATGGTGAATTCTATGTTAAAGATATACCACCCATCCACCCCAACCCCCATCAAATGAGCAATACCCTTATTCTTATTTTTATGACATTTTTACATATGATGATATTGTTATTCATGACATAACAAATTCCTGCAGGTGCAAATTGGCTATAATCAGACATTTCCCCAAGTTCCATTTTGAGAGTTGAGTCTAGAAATGGCCGCCAATATGTTTGTTGAAAACAAACAATTCCTGAAGGCGGGATTAAAAACTTGTTTCCATGATCGCACCCAATCAATAAAAAGAATACTGCACAACAAATTCATGGGCCTTTATTGACCAACCAGAAGCACACAACGTGATATGTACACGTTGTGATATCAAAAGTATGAAACTGCGCATACTATAATAAAAATATACAGTTATGTGATAAATTAATCATCATTGGCAACACATTCTCGATAGGCTATGTAATTAGCGCCTTTGGAGTGTCGCCTGACTCTGGGGTTTTGGCATTTTCTGTTTTGGCTGTGCAGGCCGATGCACGATTGACAGTCCCTACTGCAGTTGGTGTAGACATACGGGGGAGTTGCTTGAGTTGCTACCGCACTCTTCTTTCTCACATTTCGCTGAGGCAAGCTGGCCTTTCCTCACATCAGCGACTCCTGCTATACCCATGCTGACCGTCAGTATCCTGGCACCTTGGTCCTCGGCCTGTAGTGCCCAGATGTTAGGTGAAATTTCGCATGCATTCATGTCCCTCTTGCTCACATCCTTGAAGCGGAGTAAGGGGCCGCCGACTCTTCTGGTGCCAGTGACAAGCTGTATATATTGGATATCCAGCTGTCCATATAGGACGTCCAATCTTCCATGCGTCGGACGTGTCCTGGCCATCAAAGGCGGCGTTTGCTCAGCAGGGAGTACATGTTGGGGATATCTGCACACTGTAGGTTCTCGCTGTGTTAGACGTGGTCTTTGCAGATTTTGCAGATTTGCAGGAATCGTGTTTGACACCGTATATAGGAGTTGAGTCGAATCTCTTGCCTCCAGGTCTCACTTCCATATAGAAGGGTGCATTTAACGCAGGCCTGGCAGACTTGGGTCTTGGTGTGAACTGTCAGCACGCCGTTTTCCACACCCTCTTCGTTAGTAGGACCATGATGGTATTTGCCTTTCCAAGCCTTCTCTCCAGATCCACATCAAGAAAAAGAGTATTGCTGATGGTTGACCCCAGTTAAGTAAAGTTCTTGACTACTTATAGGGTGACACCGTCGATTTGGATGGAGGGAGGGGGCAGAGTTGATATCTTACACGCTGTCGTTTGTCTTTTTCAAACTGATGATGAGCCGGAACCGTTTGCGGAATCAGCGAAACGGTCTTCCAATCTATGGAGGGCATCCTCAGTTAGGGTCACAAGTTTTCCTTTGTCAGCAAAGAGCATCTCCCTGATGAGCACTGACCTAACTTTGGTCTTCGAACGCAGTCGTGCCAGGTCGAACAACCATCCGTCTGACCTGGTGAACAGATGTACGCCATCAGTGAATGTCGAAGGCATATAACAGGAGCAGGGAGAAGAAGATCCAGAAGAGGGTCAGCGCCAACAGGCAGTCCTCCTTTAAGTCGCTGTTAATGGGGAAGGAGTCTGAGGAGGATCTATAAAACATGACCGAATCATTCATATCGGTATTGAAGATTATTATGCTGTGGAGTTTTGAAGAGGGAGGGACAGCCGATCTTTCCGAGAAGTTCAAATAGGCCCTTTCTTCTGATCAGGGCAAAGGCCTTGGTGCCGTCGATGAACATCGTGTAGAGTGGATGATCTTGCTCCCTGCTCTTCTGTTGGAGATTTTGGAGGAAGACCATTTCTGTTGTCGACCTGCCTGCTCTAAAGTCGCACTTGGATTCCGGGTACCCGCGATCCTTCAGCAGCTGAAGCCTGTTCAGGAGGAGGACGGCATACACTTTTCCAACGATGCTCAGGAGCTAGGTTCCTATGTAATTGTTAGTTACTGCGATCGCCCTTGTTTTCGTAGAGGGTCTCAATGGTGCCGTCTAGCATGTCTTGGGGAACTGCTCCTTCCTCCCAGCAGAGGAAGAGTAACTTCTATAGCCTTATAGCGGCTGTAGCAGTGCTGGTTTCCCACGTTTAGTGGCTTCAGACGTCATGCTATCGCTACCTGGTGCTTTGTAGTTTGGGAGGGAGTCGATCACTTTGCTGAGCTCCTCTAAGTTGAGCACATTGACGAGCTCCTCCATAGTGGGCAGTTTATGTATGTTGCTAAGGGCCGCCTCTGTGACCGAAGATTTTCGGGAGTAAAGCTCTGCGTAATGCTCTACCCATCTGGCCATACGTTGCTCGCGGTCTGTGATCTTCTCTTCCGTCAGATATTTCAGGAGGCAACCACTTGCACTGTTAGGCCTATGGCCCTTTTGAAGCCACTTGGATGTTTCTCGACTTGGCATTGCACTTGATTCCTTCACACAATTTCTGCCAGTACTCGTTTGCGCACTGCATAGCGATGTGTTAGATGGTGCTTCAGGCTCTTTTGTATGCAGCAAGTGTCCATTCATTGGGGCAATTTTGTAAGCTATGAAGGCATTCGTTTGTCCTCGATTACTGGTTCCATCCTTGAAAGGTTTGAGTTTAACTAGTCCCGGCTGCGCCGTTTCTTCTTGCCAAATTTGGACACGGCTGTGCTATAGATGGCATACTTCATGGCGTTCCACTTGACTGTGGCATCGTGCTCTACCAGATCCTGGAGAGATTGGTCCAGGGCGGACACATAATCATCCATCTTGGAGGGGATAGAAATCTAAACATGATTTTGACGGGAGGAAAATCTTTTGGTTTGAAACGGTGTAGTGTACGTGGCTGTATACGCACCCTGCTGCTAACCAGGGCGTGGTCGGAGTCGCACTTTGCACTGTGGTAACTTCTGGTGGAGAGGATGCTGTTCAGGGCAGAGTGCCTAGTGATGACCAAGTTGAGCTGGTGCCAGCGATGAGGCTGTGGTTTTTCCATGACACTGTGTTGTAGTGTACACTTGAAGGTGTTTGTAACGCAAAGGTCATGATAGGTACACAGCTCCAGTGGTCTTTGACCGAGTTTGTTGACCTTAACTGTGTTATGATGTCGGAGGCAGATAGGTCATGACTTGTGGTCAGAACCTACTCTAGTATTAAAGGCTCTGAGGAGGAATAGTAGCTCGTTTTTAGGGCATCCTTTGATCTGTTCATCCAGCTTTATCAGATCCTTTGACTTCTGAAGATCTGAGACACTGAGGATGTTGACAGGACCTGCAGCAGTGGTAAGGCAGATTGACAAGAGACACTCAGTGTTCCCTGAGGGAGGCTCAACCGAGACCAGGGGGTCTTTTTGATGGTGAAGTTAACTCCGTGCTGGCGGGTTCCTCAGGTTCTCTGCATTTCCAGAAAAACGTGTAGTTTTCCTCTCTGAGGGAGCGGCTGAAAGCATGCCTGGTTTCTTGGAGGGCATCTATGTTGACATTTAGTCTGATGAGTTCTCCGTCGATGATGGCCATTTTCCTGGTGTCGTCCACCACCCTGAGGTCGTTAAAAAAGGCTGTGCACATTGCAGCTTGCGAATCACAGAACTGGAGTCTGCTTTGATGGTTTCTTGTTTCTTTTGCCTGGTGTGTAGTTTTCATCCGCTTGTCATGCTAAGCAACACACTGAGCTTAATGATTCCTTTGTAGATAACGAACAAGGACAGATTTTTAGAAATTCTTAGACATTGCCATGAAAAGAACATTTCCATTTGCAGTCATCACAATCACGTAAACGTAAGTCAAATGAGTAAATTCAATATACCATATTCCAGCCAAGGGAATTATTTTCTCCGGTTTTCTGAATTCAAATATATTAATGACCTTAAAAACAGTTTCTTTTGTTATCTATATAGCTTTTTATGCATTCATGCACTAATTTGGTCAAAAGGATGAGTAGATATGTATGACACTGTGCATTGAATGCATTCAAACACTAATTTGAGGGTCAAAAGGATGAGTAGATATGTATGACCACTGTGCATTTAATGCATTCATGCAATAATATAAGGGTCAAAAGGATGGGTAGATATGTATGACCACTGCACACTGAATGCATTCATGCACTAATTTGAGGGTCAAAAGGATGAGTAGATATGCATGACCACTGTGCATTGAATGCATTCAAACACTAATTTGAGGGTCAAAAGGATGAGTAGATATGTATGACCACTGTGCATTGAATGCATTCAAACACTAATTTGAGGGTCAAAAGGATGAGTAGATATGCATGACCACTGTGCATTGAATGCATTCAAACACTAATTTGAGGGTCAAAAGGATGAGTAGATATGTATAACCACTGTGCATTGAATGCATTCAAACACTAATTTGAGGGTCAAAAGGATGAGTAGATATGTATAACCACTGTGCATTGAATGCATTCAAACACTAATTTGAGGGTCAAAAGGATGAGTAGATATGTATGACCACTGTGCATTGAATGCATTCAAACACTAATTTGAGGGTCAAAAGGATGAGTAGATATGAATGACCACTGTGCATTGACATTGAATGCATTCAAACACTAATTTGAGGGTCAAAAGGATGAGTAGATATGTATGACCACTGTGCATTGAATGCATTCATGCAATAATATAAGGGTCAAAAGGATGGGTAGATATGTATGACCACTGCACACTGAATGCATTCATGCACTAATTTGAGGGTCAAAAGGATGAGTAGATATGCATGACCACTGTGCATTGAATGCATTCAAACACTAATTTGAGGGTCAAAAGGATGAGTAGATATGTATGACCACTGTGCATTGAATGCATTCAAACACTAATTTGAGGGTCAAAAGGATGAGTAGATATGCATGACCACTGTGCATTGAATGCATTCAAACACTAATTTTAGGGTCAAAAGGATGAGTAGATATGTATAACCACTGTGCATTGAATGCATTCAAACACTAATTTGAGGGTCAAAAGGATGAGTAGATATGTATAACCACTGTGCATTGAATGCATTCAAACACTAATTTGAGGGTCAAAAGGATGAGTAGATATGTATGACCACTGTGCATTGAATGCATTCAAACACTAATTTGAGGGTCAAAAGGATGAGTAGATATGAATGACCACTGTGCATTGACATTGAATGCATTCAAACACTAATTTGAGGGTCAAAAGGATGAGTAGATATGTATGACCACTGTGCATTGAATGCATTCATGCAATAATATAAGGGTCAAAAGGATGGGTAGATATGTATGACCACTGCACACTGAATGCATTCATGCACTAATTTGAGGGTCAAAAGGATGAGTAGATATGTATGACCACTGTGCATTGAATGCATTCAAACACTAATTTGAGGGTCAAAAGGATGAGTAGATATGCATGACCACTGTGCATTGAATGCATTCAAACACTAATTTGAGGGTCAAAAGGATGAGTAGATATGTATGACCACTGTGCATTGAATGCATTCAAACACTAATTTGAGGGTCAAAAGGATGAGTAGATATGTATGACCACTGTGCATTGAATACATTCAAACACTAATTTGAGGGTCAAAAGGATGAGTAGATATGTATGACCACTGTGCATTGAATGCATTCAAACACTAATTTGAGGGTCTAAAGGATAAGTAGATATGTGTGACCACTGTGCATTGAATGCATTCAAACACTAATTTTAGGGTCAACAGGATGAGTAGATATGTATGATCCCTCTGCATGGAATGCATTCATACACTAATCTGAGGGTCAAAAGGATGAGTAGATCATTACTCTACACATTCATCTTTGTATTGATAGCTTTATCAATTATAAAGAATGCATATCCTTTTTATTAAATGTATATATATATATATATATATATATATATATATATATTGCATATATATATATATATAAATATATATATATATATATATATATATATATATATATATAATAAACTGACAGTACGAAACTAGTAACTAACTAGCCTAAGAGCTTTCGACTCTTAATGAGTCTTTTTCAAAAGCAAATACAAAACATATATATGACAAACAAATAAACACAAAAACTTTGTGTTTGTAAACCTCTACATGGCTGTCTCCATTTTAACCCATTGACTAGGTTCATCTTGACTAATATATGTAATGTAATCAAACTCAAAATATACACTAAAAATTGGTATATATATATATATATATATATATATATATATATATATATATATATATATATATATATATATATATATATATATAGTTACTCTCTGTATAACATATTTCAACAAGGGGTTTCAAAAATGTTAATGAACTCTTTAACAATAAAACTGACAGTTATTGCTGATGTCAACACTTCAAGATAGATGACCACTGTTTTGCTTTGAACAAATAGAAGCACAATTTTTTTTTACATAAATTAAGTTTTAAGACAGGATAATATTTTGTTTTCTTTAAAATTATTAGTTCACAATTATCAAGGTAGGTATTGATATAAATGTTTCAGCACATGTGTTACACTGTCAACTAAATAGCGTTAATGGAATGTGGTGAAGAGACCATTGAAACTTTTTAATAATAATAATAATAATAATAATAATAATAATAATAATAATAATAATAATAATAATAATAATAATATACTGTACCAACAACAATAATAATAATAATAATAATAATAATAATAATAATAATAATAATAATAATAATAATAATAATAATAATAATATACTGTACCAACAACAACAACAATAATAATAATAATAATAATAATAATAATAATAATAATAATAATAATAATATACTGTACCAACAACAACAATAATAATAATAATAATAATAATAATAATAATAATAACAACAGCAACAAAAAGGAGCATTTTATGTGAGTGATAATATATAGAATTGACATATTAATTAATTAATTACAGATGTTATCAACTTATCAAGGTAGGTCAAAGAGAACAAGAATTGGTCTATACTTTGTCGGATTGATAAGCAGTGTCTGGCTCGATACGATGTCGTAGCCTCTACTTGTTTTGTTACGTGTCCACAAGGTAGGAACAAAGTACTAATATTAGTACTAGTGTCTGGCGTATTTTATTTCTCTGGGCATGGAATAATATAGTTTTGGAAGTAATTATTTGAATACCTGAAGTGCTTCAAAAATCACGTTTTAGTAAACAATACATCTTTTACCTTCATTTGATTGGTGTATCGTCGTTTTTTCTCTTCAAAACAATCGTTTGATCGGAAATTAGCTGTGCCCATGTCGTTTTGTGATAATAGCATGTGCTTATTTGTTCATTAGTCTTACCCAGTAATCGGCACGAAAGCCTAATGGAAATGTAGTTTAGAACCGGTATATATTACAATCGCATTATGGTAAAATCTAAAATAATAATTGTATACATTTACCAGTTTAGTCTGGCAGGTAAATGAGTTCGTGGATTTTCACAATCGTTTTGTCCACTGCAAGGATAATGCCATGGGAGGTAACTGAGTAAATGACCCAATAAACATCAAACGAAAGACCGATCCAATATTAAAAACGGATGAGTATCGACGCCACAAAAGCCGGATAACTTTGATATACTATTATCCCGCTTAAAAAGGAAAATATATGTCATATCTATTGTGATTTTCTCTACATATTCTGATTTTGTCTGTCAACTACGACTGAATAGAATGCATCTACTGAAAAAAGGGAAAACATAATGTCGATTTCCATACAGCTTCACCATGGGCCACTCCACACTCTATAGATATATGCAAAGTCGCAGAGACCACTTTATTTGAGTTGTCTTATCTTTGATAATTCATTTATTCAGGAGTCTAACTGATCTGCTGTATCATCATTATTATCAGATGGGCCATTTTGGCACTGATATCGTAAAACGAAAAAATAATATAAATAATAACAAAGAGGAAAAACTTAACACGCATTATTTTGCCTTACATTTTTGCCATTCTAAGTGCGCTATCTGAGGGATTTTATTTTTTCATTAGAAAAGAAATATGTATATGAAAGGTTATTTTGCTATTTACAGTGCTATTTTTTTCACAAATAAGTCTTTTTGAATGGTATCACCGGATATGCACACTCTAGATGAAAAAGCGCAGTTCGGTAGAAACCGGAAATACTATATCTGCAAACTTTTAGACATATTTTTCTTTGGATAGTGTATAAGCAATTTCTAAGGAATGGCGTTCATTCAAATTGCTTAAAACTAGTTACACATTACTAGTTTCGCATTACATGGTATATGTTATTAGGGTAATGAATTGTACACATTATATCACAACCCTGGTATTTGTTGTTGTCATAACATCGACAAATAGGAACATTTATGGAGATTAAGAACTGTGTAGAGTAAACGTTAAAGCTCTTATGATTCTTTCGCAATCAATGATACCAGGGTCATTTATACATATATTAGTCAATATACTAATCATGCTTATACATTTACTAAGCACTAATCTAAGCTCTAATGGTATAAACTTCAGTGCATAATATATGACTGTATACTGTTCACTTAAAGATTGATTTAGTGATAAAATTATTTTGAACCAGCCACGGATATACGCATAATGGATATGCGTTCTCGCTTTCTTTGAGTATATAAACTATATTTATTTGAGTAATCTGCTTTGTGTCAATGACACTTACAATATATTGCTCGTACTGTTTCCTATCCTTATATCATATACGACCGTTACTTTTTATTTTCACAGTTGCCTAAAGATTTTCATGCACTTATGCTTGCTTCAACAATTCCCGAATAGAAACCTGTCATGCGTGTTTGCAAATGTAGAGATATAATATTCATAACAGTCAAGCAGCATCAGTAGGCGATTAGCAGAGCAGCATCGTAAATTAATGGCATGCATACTTCGATATGGCGATCAAATTTTCTATTTTTCGTGCTAATTTGCGAAAAGTCAAATGAAGCTATTTTCTGTAAGGTTTGTACTAAACCGAAAAGTCAAATGAAGCTATTTTCAGTAAGGTTTGTACTAAAACGTCTTGGTTTTGAGTATAGGAGATAAAGAGTTCAAAATATTTAGTTTTAAGTCGTTTGCATCCTCGAGAATATCTTAAAAAAATAATTCCGATGGAAAAACATTTATAACATAATCTTCAGCTGTACTTGCATCATGCTGAACACTAGCATATATACACCGAACTTAACGTTCGAGTGGTTTTCAAATGTTCAGAGTTTTAGTGGGCTGTACATTAAAGTTCTTCTGAAGTTTTTACAATGCTCTTCTGCACACTTTCTCAGTTCCATTACCCAATTATCAAGATGACATTTTGTATAAGTAGCATATGCAGTTGATGATGTTGTTTCACAAACCCCGTCCCCCCAAAATGTTAACATTTTTGTCAGCGGATGGGTCATCTCTCCAAAATGTAGTATCAAACAAATGAAATCTATATAATGAACAATACTTCAATCAGACATGTTGGATTTGATGTAACAAATAGATCTTGTAAAAGATTTAATTCGATGAAAGCAACGTCAACATATACTGGTATAAAACCTAAAATAATAAGGGATTGTATTGAAAACGTAGGCTATCTTATATCGCCGAAATATGGGTCACTATGGTTATTCGTGACTAAAAATGATATGAGAATTGCCGGCTGGGCAGATGATGTGATGACATTTATTGATAACATGGTTGATATATTATTTGATAACGATATTTCTAAAGCCATACAAAATTAAACATCTACTTTTTATTATTTTTTACATATTTGCTAACTCTCATTTGCAGAATATCTGTTAACATACTATCATTAATACGGAATTCGCGTATTAAATCGTCCATATCATATTTTATACCACGCAAGTAAGTCGAATTTGATCAAGTAATTTTTTATTAGCAATACTTGCTGCTAAGCAAGCATTATTTTTTAGTCGCGAGTCAAGGTTCACCTTTTCTGCACGCTGCTGCATGTGAAACACCAACACCAAATATTATTAACAAAAACGGATTTAATGATGCGCCACTTGAAACTATGCCAGAGACTGTGATTAGCAGCAGTAGATATTATATCACTTGAAGTATTTTTGTATAGTATTTGTAACATTTTTTGACGCAGCAAAGAGTTTTATGATAGTATCTGTAATATTGCATTAGATCGTCAACATCTTGTTTGGGAATATTTTCTGAAATACGATTAAAATCGACTATATTTTCATTAAATAATATTTGTTTACATATTTTGTCGTTATTTAATTAACTTAATTTAGGAGTTTCAACTACGAATTCTATGCACCATCAGTAATCTGCTGTGGTAATTTTTTTTATCGTCTGCCGCCAGCATAAACATTTCTTCAGCATCTTTGTTCAATGCTATATATACAGTTCCGGAAAAAAAATATTGGTTGAATGACGCCATAGAATATACAGAATTTTACACCGCTAAACACAAATAATCTATATAAACCAGTGACTTCTGCGATATGTTTAAGAGTGTTTTTTTGCTGCGTCCATTTTGCTTTTTCTGATGCGACTGTGTACACAATATTGTTAGCTCTTGCGTGTGGAAGTTTAACGAAATTAGTTTTTTGAAAACATTGTCAGGAATGCCACTAATGATATCCTTGATTCTTGCATTAATGTCAGAGAGAATAAAAATGTTTACGAGGAATCAAAATGTTTAATTAATGTATTGTTAGCCAAAATTTGGAGAGTGCCTGCAATTCCTTTTAGCATATCCCTTTTATATGGCTGTTAGAAAGTTAATTGATGATAGCTGTATGATTAGCCAAAATTTGGCTACCAGCCTCACAGTCTCTTTCCACAATGTACATGTATCCCTTTAGTAATAACTACAGGTATGGCTCTTAGAAACCCAAATCAGGTATGACTTTTTGAACCCAAATTTGGCCAAATGTATGTGTAACCAAATTTGGCTAGCCACTGTAATGTCCATTGTTCAATCATACATGTATAACTCATTGGCAATATAATGAATATTGGCTAATTGTATGCCTGGCCACAAATTTGCATAGTGTCGGAGGTCTGTTATGGTAAATACTGATGGCTACAAAACATGCATAAACGCAAAAGTTTTAAAACAAATGTTTAAATTCACTAGATATTTATTTGCACATCTAACTGAAAGGGTGTAGATTGTACATGAAAATTAAACTGATGAAACAACCATGCATATGAATAGTACCATGTGATGAGGTAAGAATTTTATTTATAAATTGACAAGGAATCAAATGATAACAAACAGAAAGGAATTGTTAAAAGCTGTCATGGTTGTTGAGTTTCAAGATTCCTATAGTATTTGCATACTGTATATACATCGAAGATGAAATTTTTAGTGCCCTGATGGGTGCATCATATGGAGATAAACGTCCATAATTGCACAAGTGTGCAATAATTCCTTGTTCATAAATCAATATTTACCTAACAAAGAGATTTCTCTTTAATCAGTCCCTTTATTGTTTGTGATATTTTTCTTGATAAATGATGCACTAAATCTATACAAGTTTTTTGAATGATGTTCTCAAGAGCCTACATGATCTTAGTAACACTTTAAATTCTTTCATTTTTTTATAGTTCAAGTGCTAACACTGTGTCACAACTTATGTAACCAGCCTAACATATGCAAACTAGAAAAGGGTCTGATGAACTTAGGATCTTTATGTTTATTATGTAAAGTTATGAGCTTCATGCTAATGTGTAATTTTCAAGTGAACCATAGGATCCGCTATTGAGATGGTAAGAAATTACTGATTAGAACTATAAAGTAAACTGGGTATATTGTACGTTACAACAAATATAAAGTGCTATTACATCGATATCAGGTTAAGTGAATTGGACATGTTCAGTATGCGGCAACTGCAACCATTGGGACAAGAGGGTTAAAAATTTACTTGTTTATTTAACATGATCTGTAATTTATCTTCCCCAACAATTAGGGCAATATGTACGATAATAATGTTTGTGCATCAGTGGTTGAACATTTTCTAACAAATAAATTTCACGGACATAAAGTTACGTAATACATGTAAGTAATATATATATATATATATATATATATATATATATATATATATATATATATATATATATATATATATATATATATATGTGTGTATGTATATATTGGTAAATATTTCAGTCCTAAAACAACAAATGAGAATATAAAGGGAAAGAAGATAATAAAGAGGACAAAATCTTCCTCAGAATAGAAAAAGAAATAGTTGGCATTAATAATTTCAAAATAACATATCAATCTATATTAAAATTATTTCCATATCTGCAAAACAAAATATGATATGTTTATTTATCTATCTATCTATCTATCTATCTATCTATCTATCTATCTATCTATCTATCTATCTATCTATCTATCTATCTATCTATCTATCTATCTATCTATCTGCATTCATATTCATAGATATGAATACAGATGCAACAAAGTGAGAGAACAGAGTAGTTGTCTCAAAGTCAGTGATTACAGTACTCCATGTTTATACCTACTTATTAGGCTGAAATTTAAAATGCAATATCAAATCATTGTAGACCTCTGGAAGATTTTCTTTGGTTTAAAATTTCGATCGAAGTATAATATATTTTGCAAATTATAATACTAGATGTACACAATTTGATTGGCAAGGTGATAAGATTTTCAAAAATCTTGAAATTTGTGCCAATACCAAACTCAACAAAAGTAAAACCAGGTCCCACAAATACCTCATAACCACACAGTTGCAAAATAAACCTACATCCCCACTTCTTCCTTACTATTAAGGCAAAGAACCTTTAATCAGCTGCAAAACCTAATATTAAAGAAAAGACTAATTGGACTTAATACCTTATGGCCAATTATAAACTGGAACCACTATAATTTTGTATCCAAAGTAATTTTATTATGAATCAAATCTACCTTATTCCATTTACATTGATTCCATTTGCGTTACCGTTTTTGTACATCTTAAATTTGTTTTGAAAATGTATTTTCACAATATCTTCTGTATTTTTGGATAATTCGGATTGTTAATAGAAAGAGATTTGAAATACAATAAAATTCTAAATTTGTAAAAATCTAAGTATCCTGAAATGCCCTTATTTTTATAATATTTTTTGATATTCAGTTTTAGTCCTGACATTAATAAAAATTCATTTATTTTTTCTACCAAAGCTTGTGCGAATCCATTTGAAATCACACGTTGTGCATTTCTCTAGGATATTTATAAAATATTTTACAAGTTCACCAAAATTAAAGAAAGAAAGCACTTCCTGTAACTTGTTTAAGATCAGCCTCTAAATACTTGATGATACAGACTATGTCATCGTAGTGATGAAACATCTAAAGAAAGACAACGGAACCAGTCACGTCTCTGTAAAACTCATAAAATATTTTCCTTTTTCATAATTGAGTTTTTTTTCATCTATCAAATAATTAGATTGAGGAGTTTTGCATAATCTTCTATGGCTATTTTCTATCTTCTATGGCTATGACAGTTCCACCTTTATTTTTGTTTAAATATAGAGACTTCAGAGAATGGTATGCAAATTAAAAGATATTGAGGAATGATATTATTTAACAACTTGACAAAAATAATTTCAATCGCATTTTGCATTCATATAGTGGCCGAGTGGTCTAAAGCGCTGTCCGTTACGGATCACTGCCATCTCACCTCTGTCTGCGTGTGTTCGAGTCTAGGATTCGGCGAATGTGGATATGTGAGAAAGCTTGCCAGTAGCTTCTCGTGGGTCGGTGGTTCTTTCCGGTGATTTCCCGATTTCTTCCTCCACCATTAATACTGGCCGCCATGAATAGCCTATCGTGTGCTGAAAAATGGCGTTAAACCCAACAACAACAACAACAACAACATTCATATATAATATCAAGTCAGTAAATTGGTACTATATCTGACATATTTGGAAGATGAAAGACTTAAACAATATAACCATACATTACAAAAAATAATTTGCCCATTAAACCATTTCCACCAGAATTTTATTGCACAAATGCATGTTACAATTTGATCAGTTTTCATTTCAAAATATATATTATAATGGCCATGGCTTTTATCAATGTTACTTCTAATGTATATTTAATTAAATATCATTACTATTTATTGATCATACACTTTTAATACACTCAAAGACAATATTATGCCTTAAGTATGTCTTCATTTATGTGTTTTGACCAAGAAATAATCGACATATGACAAATAAAACATGTACAATATTTATTTTTTAACATGAGGAGGAAATTCAGGGTTAGCACTTTCAGTCTCTCACTCTCTCTCTGGGTTATATATATATATATATATATATATATATATATATATATATATATATATATATATAATGCAAATACTATATGAATCATGTAACTGAGAAAACATGCCATGTATGAACAATTCCCTTCTTAATTATTCTGTTTCCTTGCCAAAATAACTCTTATTTATTGTGGAAATAAAATTCTAAACTCATCGCATAGAGTTTGTCATGTATGTTATGGTCATCAGCTTAAAGTTTATTTACACACTTTAAGTGAATTTAAACACTTTTATTAAATCTTTAATTTTGTTTATCCATTAAACTTACTCTCTCTTCAAACATTTGTTACAAAATTTAGGTTTTAGTAAGGACTATAAGAAAGAGTACTTCAATTTAGAAGCTTTTGTATAGATTGATTTCATTATGTTTACCCAGCATGTACCATTCAAGACCAGATGCATCATGCACATTTCTCGCCAAGCATACTATTGGCCAAAATTTGATTTTTCTGCCAGGAAGGGATAAATGTATGATATGAAAATGGACATTACAAAGGCTAGCAAAATTTGGTTTAAGACATATTTAGTCAAATCTGTTTTTCTTATAATCATACAGATAAATTATTCTACAGGGCAATGCAGACACTAGCCAATGATTGGCCAAGCATACCTGTATATTATGGAAAGCGAAATCAAGGTCGATAGCAAAATTTGCTAATCATACAGTTACACGGATTTGGATTTCTAACAGCATGTATGCAAGTTATTCAATACGGCATTCCAGAGACTAGACAAAGTTTGGCTAAAAATACATTTAGCAAAAATTTTCTTTTCTCCTAAGAAGTAACATTAAAATTGTCAAAAGTTCATCTATTAAACAAATCGCTACAATTGGCTAACTATAAATTGCTTGTAAACGAGCCAAAATTGCCTGCTAACTAGCTACTTTGAGAGTACTTAGAGAAATTTAGGCTTATTTCAAGTCTGCCTGTTCAACCAGCAGACAAGAACTACAAGATTCTTATGATGTGCATTTAGTAAAATTGGTACAAGAGGTTTTAGCCCCCAGATGAGGCCCGATTCGATTAAATGGAAAACCTCAAGTGAAATCGGAAGATGTTACGAGCAACATATGTGACTTATTTTCTTTCATTGTCTTACACTTTCTATGATTCCCCGATTAATTTTATGCAATGAGAATCTTTTGAAGAATAAAAAAATCACTGGTCTTTACTTTTGTAATATTTTTTAAAACCAAATTACGTAATATATTATTACGTTACAAGTACATACCTTTATAAGGCCATGTAGCATGGCATAGATAAGTTATGGAAAGCAAATATTATAGTCAGACAGAACAAATCTTTATAAATGTAGCGAAATATGCATATATTGGATAACCTACCAGCTTTTGGGCTAGACTAGTATAACTTCTAATGTACATATATAAATAAATGGCAATTCAAAGGCTACATTATCTGCAAATTTAACTTTTTCATCTTTATCATACATAATACGTTAGGAAAACATCTGATGATATTATTGCCCCAAGCATTTTCTTTGATTTTGTAGCATTGCGTATATGGAATCAATTATAAGCATTCATCATATACTTCTATAACTTTAGTAGTCTCAAATAGTATTAATAATTATACGACTCTTGGAGAATGATGTATATATTTTGGGACTACCAAATTTATAACAGCAGTATAAATTATTGGCTGAATATACATCCATCTATTTATTATACACATATGATGGTAAAATATATGCGCGATAGTAATATAAAATCCGATGTTTAGATGACGAAGATGACATTAAAATTATATATACCTATTAGTGGCATAGTTTTTGTCCTATATATGTTGGTAATCACTGTAGATTGAAGTGACGTAGTAGATACTGTATTAGTAGCAGCATGCAGTGTCGTTAGTACTGGTATAGTGGAATGCACACTGGATGCTACTGTATGAAGTAAACGATGTAAACAGTTATATGACGACGCATCGGTAATGCACTAAACTTAGATATTCTGTTTAAGAACATATATTTGTATTTCAGTAATATTCGACAAAGAATTAATTTCGTTTTCGCTTTATCTAGTAAACGAATATCCACGAATTATAATGCAATACATTATTGATAAAGTATATTGTTGTTGAGTTAAATAGTCACCTCAACCAGGCTTAGCACAACAAACTGTACGTTCTGCCTTTTGCATTCTACATATGGTATAGTTTACAACAGATAAATTAGTACAATATACCCGTGAAAGACAAACGAATTGGTAATAATGGAGCAGCTTGATAGTTGACATTGAATTTAATTTTGAAGAGAATATAGGATAATATAGCCATTAACCTACTGCTCGTAATTTCATAACTGTTAGTTATGGACGAGCAACAAACATAAATATATGACTAACCTGTGTTGCAATGAAAGTCCGGATTATAATGGTTGAATGTATCTGAAATATAAGCTATCGTATTAATGAAAACATTTATTACAAACGTCCCATTAAAAGTAAAAAAGTATCCATTTTACAGTGGTTCGATGTTTTAAATTATACAGTATACTACAGGGTATATCTCGTAAATTACAACACATGAAAATACTAACTACTTCATATATATTAGTATGAAAGAAATTGGCTTGAAGAAATAAGAAATGAAAAAATAAAAGGGCTGATTGGTCAATCAAATATTCAATGGATCTAAGGAGAACAAAATAACAAAATATTTTGAAGCTTGAAAAAAAAACCATTTTATGATCGAAACAGTAATAAAAGTGAAAAATGTGTCAAAACAACAAATACTGATCAGTTAAAAATTTTAAACGAGGTAAGAAAGTTCTTTGATACTGTAAAACGTTTGAGGTCAAAAGGGAAATTAACGCTAGACAAATAAATGGGGTCAAACGGAAATTTGAAATGGAAAAATTGATGCGTTAACAGTGCAGAAGTCTAACACACATTCCAAACAACACCATATTAGCTAGCAAAACCGGTAGGGGCGTTTATACTAATTGCATGATTAAAGGCTTGCAAAATATACTTAATCTTCAATTAATGAGTTTTATGTTCCTACGGTTAAGATATGTACATTAGAAATCAATGCAACAATCCTTTTGTCTTGGCAGCCATAGATGCATTAGTTTAACACCCTTAACAAGTTGCATAGAAAGTTGGAAAGAAGTATGTCTGTATCAATTTAACCAAACTGTTATCCTAAGTTTGGAACAAATCTCTGCCAGCAACGCAATATTTTGCACAAAGTTTTAATGTTTATTTAAACAAGGTACATAAATTACTTACAGGCAAGGTTCGTGATCAGATTCCTCTGGCAAAAGTAATGATTTCCTGAATGAAGAATTTGACTAAAACGCTTCCATACTGAAAAGAAAGATGGAGAAAGGAGATAATAAATTCAAATATAAGTAATGTCGAGTAATATTAGTAAAGTTGAACTCGATAATATCATTATTTGCTGTCTTCTTCCTGCAAACTGACCGTTTGGTATTGATTTTCCTACTTACAATGCGTACTCAAAAGCTTTGACATACCTTGTTGTGCAATCCACTTTTTGTGCAAAAACAATTGTTTAGGAAAAAGATTACGTTAAAAGGTAGCAATGAATTTCCTAACGTTTTCAGAGTCTCTTATTTTCTCATTTTCTCCCATCTTTGGTTATAGAACATTACTTCAATGCTTCATTACATAAGGCACATTTATTCCACATCTTGTCTTGGATAAAACGCCAGATGTTACCAAAGTAGATCGTCGATAAATAAAACACTATAGCTGTAAACATTCATTGAAGATATTTGCCAGTGAATATTGCTAACATGAAGTTCACCCTTCTCCTCAGAGACACATTAGAAGGGAAACCTAACAGAAATGCATTATTGTCCAATAATGCCGCAAAATGATAAACTAAGGTAGCGTCATACTGTTTAGTGTTTATTTATTCCTTACGTGATCTCTCTCTCTCTCTTATTTTAATTTACTATATAATAATTTATATTTAGAACATCCCTGTGCATGTGTCACCTTGAATGTAAAATTACAAAATGTGCTGTAGCGGAAATGAATGTTTGGACTGGCATGCTTCAAAACCGCGTTTTGGTAATTTTGGTTCACCAGAGCTCTCAATATGAATGCCTGTCTTTTAGCGTTATCCAAGATTACCAATATTCATAAATAAACAATAAAGGTGCATTATCACATATTTATTCTAGTTATATTTAAACTATTACCACAACAAATGGTTCTAGTAGTAATAAGAATAAGGTCCATACTATTAATAGCAGTGTGATGATGATGATGATGATGATGATGATGATGATGATGATGATGACGACGACGAAGATGATGATTATTTTATGCATCTTTGTATATTGTTTACATTTGTGAAGCGGGAAACATTGCAATAAAACACTTTTGAAAGAATTATTTCTAAAGTATTAGTTAATAGGTTTCCATCGATACTGTCAGTTTTAAGTTATTGAAGTAATGGAATGCTATTTCGTGTTTCGTTTACACAACATTCGATTAGGTGTCAAGATCAAATAGGAATTTTGCGTGCCATTGTAAATGACAACCATAGCATTCTAACACTTAAAATATTATTTAACTTTCAAAATAAATAAAATATGCTTAATGTGGAAGTAAGTTAATGCCGAATGAAGATAAGTGCATTATATAGGTAAGTTGACCTCTCGGCACATTTCTGCGTCGTAATCGAGAGAGGATAATATAAACATATGACATTGAATGATAGATATAATACTACCAAGAAAGATTGAAGTGGTCTTAGTTTGTTACTTTGTGTTGTTATTGTTTTGACAATTTAAAATCCAAACAAGAAAACATCTATAAAAAATAAAAAAGAAAGAAATAAAAAATATGTAAACGGTAACATGCTTAACCAGGGCACTCCTCCATCATTTCAGGCCATGAAGAAATGTCATATAAAGTAAGTAAATAATGTGTGACAATAATGTGTTCACTAATATAGCAATAATGATGTAATATAAATAACTTATTTTGTTTTCGGGTGATCTTTTTCTTTGCACTGTTGACTAACAAAAACTGGTATATTAGTCTTCTTGCCTCGTATATCCAAGGGTTCGATCAAAGTA
>JAEAOA010001889.1:70000-157500 GCA_016746295.1 Potamilus streckersoni | reverse complement strand
AACGCAGATTATATCCCGTATATTTGGTTCTATACCGGTTATTCTTATAGTAAAAATTGAAGGATAAGAAGATTTAGAAAATGTTAAATTCTACTAGTGCATAGTTTTCATTTTCTAGTCTTCTTGGTTTAGACCGCTTGGTTTCAATGTTCTAAGGCGGCGTATCCAGTATGATTCCTTTTCCTTCCTGGTTTCGGAACTCCAGCTGTGGTTGTTGGCAATAGCGATAAGTATTATATCACTGAAAGTGTGGCCAGGGGAGGAGAAGTGTTCTGCGACCGGGCTTCTGTACAGCTTTTTTGTCATCCAATCAGATCTATGAAGGTTTATCCTTATGTGTAGCTTTTCAGTTTCTCCCACGTACTGAAGGCCACAGATCTTACATGTGATGAGATAAATCACATTCTCTGTTTTGCACGTTTTGTGTGGACCATGTATGTTTAGTTTTTCTTTAGTCACTGTGCTAGTAAATGTCTTGGTCTCTATCATATGTTTACAGGTTTTGCATCTTTTATCGCCACAGGGTCCAGATTGACTAGGTTGGATTTGACTAGCGATTGTTGTTAGCTTGGCCCTGACTAGGATGTCCTTTAGGTTTTTTGGTCTCCGGTAAGCTACTACAGGTTTGTTCGGAAGTATTAGGTTTAGTATGTCTGACGATTGCACGGTTGGCCAGTGGTTTGCGATGATTTTACCTACTTTGGGATTGTCTGGGTGATAGGTCAGAATAAATGGTATCCTATCAACCTTTTCTTTCTGTCCATATCTGAGTAGGTCATCACGGTTTGTTTGTTTGGCCCTTTGGATTGCCTCCTCAATCAGGTCTTTGTCGTAGCCTCGGTACATATATAAGAATAACCGGTATAGAACCAAATATCCGGGATATAATCTGCGTTACATATGTACACAAAGTAAAAATAGATGTCGCTTTGGCTTGTAGACTTTTAGGGAATTATACAACGTTTTCAGTTTCCGCAACTAGTCTATACAAGCTGGTTGTATTTATAGTTTTAGCACATGTGAAGATAGAAATGTAGAGGTTTACAAACGCAACGTTTTTGTGTTTATTTGTTTGTCGTAACTATGTTTTGTATTTGCCTTTGAAAAAGACTCATTGGGAGTCGAAAGCGCTTAGGCTAGTTAGTTACTAGTTTCGTACTGTTCGTCGTCAGTTTATTGCATCTATATATATATATATATATATATATATATATATATATATATATATATATATATATATATATATATATATATATATGATATACTCAGCAAAGATAAATCGACTTTTTTAATAAAATTGACACTTTTGTATAGCTAAATATTACTATACTATTACATTTGAGATATAATGCGGAGTTAAGTCTAATTTCTCTGTAAAGACCCAGTTCATGAAGTCCTCTTTCAATAAACTTGAGATTGCCGGAGGAGTTAAAAAAACTTTCCGTAAAAAATGAGAGATTTGGTTTATAGTTAAATTCTGTTTTAGTAATGTTGGAATAGTAATAGTGGAAACGAAGTCACGTTATTAAGTGTATGATTTCATGAACGACAAAGGAAAGATGGAATGAGAACGCGTTTTATAGAAAAACAAATATTGAATAGCTCACATAATACTTACGATAAGGAAACTTTGCCATCATTACCTGTCCAGTGCAGTTACAGTAATCAGGGTTTAAATTTACATTCCCAAGCGCAGCTAAAATGAGCATATATACTATCAGCAAGACGTGAACTAATACTGATAACAAACATGAAGAGCAACTACAATAGTAGCAGTAGTAGTATTAATAGTAGTAACAATAATAACAATACTATTTCCATTACTAATATTTCTGCCGCTACTAATACTAATAATTAATTCTTCTTCATGTCCTTGCTATTATTATTATTATTATTATTATTATTATTATTATTATTATTATTATTCAGTAAAACATAACAGTAGAAGAAGCAGTAAAGAAAGTCGGCTATGTAATCGTATAGGAATGTTCCTCATGCTTTGAAGATGTATGGAGACGATCAAGTGATATTCAGCATGCGTCTATTAAACTTTGAATATAATGAGATTTCATGCATGAAAACACAAACTTGAATCCTGTGGATCTACGTTAGTCGCCATATTATTTTGTATACACATATTACCATGTTATGCCGATGATATATTTACTAAATACTTAACATTCTATAATGCATTTGATCAAAATTGCAAACGTACGAGGCGTTTAAAATTGTGTCGTCCACCTATATCTAACCTGTGTGAGATGGGTGATATGCATATATATATATATATATATATATATATATATATATATATATATATATATATATATATATATATATATATATATATATATATAAAACATTAGAACCTATATAAAACTGATAAATATGCACGGCTTAAATGGAATAGACTGGAGGAAACAATGAACGCCTATAATATAGCAATGTGTTTATTGCTGTTTTTCCGATATAAAATACCCAGATAACGTCATCATGAAACATTTACGGCTTACTGTAGTTATGGAAATTATGCCTCACATTTAAGAAATGGACTCAAGCATGAAAAATGCTTCTCTGCTACAGCGTTTTATAGCAATGTTATAATCCAATATGCATCCTATGGAATGGAGTTAAAATGCATTATAACTTACAACACAAAAAAATGTTAATTATAATTATTACAGAAATAATGTATGCAGCCCATATATATTGGTATTATTTGACAGGAAGTTTACAGTAACTACGACAAATAAATTTGGCCGCAATTAGAGTCCATAGAGTCCATGCAAATCTCTGTCTCTCATTATATATATATATCTATATATATATATATATATATATATATATATATATATATATATATATATATATATATATATACATACATACATACATACATACATACATACATACATACGAAGGTTTGATAAGATTTATGTTACCACTCAGCTGATCGATGAGATGAACCCTGCACAGTGGGGACAAATCATGATCATGTTGACTTAATGATTCTAGCAGTGGCCAAACTTAAACAAACAAAATAGAAATTACGTCAGGTATATATTGGTGTGTTGTTCACTTTCGACTGAAACAGTAATAACATCGCATTTGACAGAAAATTGTTATCGAATTGGGTATAACATATATCATTTTCCATGACTGTCACGTACGGTACGTACAGTATCCTTGCTGAAATAGTCTTCGTATCAATCTAAATGACTCACAGCATTCTCATATGCAAATGGAAAAATCTTCACCTCTCTGTGCATGTTATGTATATTTGGCGTGATGCGTGACAAACTAATAAGTTTCTGTTACTAATATCGAGATCTTAATGCAAAAATGAACTCATGATAAGGAACGATCGGCGTTAAACAAACATTCAACAACATCTCACCTATTACTGATACACCTGCAACTGTAAGTGTTATTTATGGAACAAATGTGACTGATAAATGACTTGTGGCTCAATTGAGATCAATAGTTCAAAGTATTCCAAGATTTTTAATGGTAACGAGATTAATCTATACTATTATTAAGCAGTAATAAGCAAAGGCAACCGCATACACGAAGAAAATTCAAAATAGCAACTGTTGATTTCCGAGGTTTATTTTACAGTATGCAAATTACTTTTTGACTTAGCTACATATATTTCACTCGCTGGATTGAAAGATAAAACGGTGATTTGTACATAACCATCTCTAAAATGTGTATAACAGTGTATAAAACATATTACTGTGCATATTTTACATTAATAGCTATTAATGTTTAGATTAATATGATTTAATGTAAAGAAAACCTTTTAATAGATCAGTGACACACTTGTGAGTGTACAAAATAAAGACCTATGTATAAACAGAGATCAAGAGTTTTACTAACTTTTATTATATATAATATTTATTGTATATTTTAACTTGAGGTAATATTGAAAATTGTACTTCTTATTCCAAATTTCACATTTTTGCTATTGTTTTCAATTTATCTATCAGTACTTGAGTAGTCAATACCAAATTGGTATGTTCTTTAAACTATGCTAATTTAAAGTGTGTGATTTGAGTTGTATCCAAGCTACCGATTATTTAAGAATAATTAAATATTATGCTAATTTGTTATAAACTGGATATAATGAACAAGTGATAAAATTAACATTACTAAAACATTTCTAATAACAAATTTCAGAAAGATATATCTTAAAATAATTTATAATCTATTATAGTTACGTATTTTATAGAATACTTATTTATATCACAGTTAATATAATTCAGATAATACTTCTAAGTATATAATTTGGGTCATAATAGAGTAAACAGACTTTTCATTAAAAAGATAACACACGTACACAAGGAAATGAGTTAACCGTCCTAATACATTATATATATATATATATATATATATATATATATATATATATATATATATATATATATATATATATATATATATATATATAAACAAAATTCAAAACTTCTCAATGGCAGTAATTAAAAATTAAATTCAAAATGTCGCAATTTCTTGTATTACTATATTAAACTGCACACACTGTAGAATACGTGTACTATGTGATGATTTGAAAATATCAAATTGCAATTAAAACCATGATAATAGGTTTTGTATTATTAAGTTTATTGCTATATTTTTTGTTTATTCGTCCTCATACTTTCTTTAGCAGGTGCAACTTTTAAGATATTCAAAATATTTTCTGGTTGTGACATATATTGCCTTTTATTTAATTCTTACTTTCTGCCATCAAAAGTAATTCGATATATGTGTGGGTTCTGTAACGTGGTCAATGTTTTGTTGGCGTTTCACGCCCTTTGCGACGAGCGAGGCACTTGGGGCAGGAATGTGTATGACATACATCACATTCTTCTTCAATGCTGTGCTATGTATGGTCTCGGTTTGCTCCACCTATGGTGATATAGACACAGAAAGGATCTTGTTTGTTACATATTGTTATTCTTACTACATATGGATTGATTTGTAACACATTATTGGTCGCAAAGCCGAGGTCCCAAATAATTTACATGTAGATTTTTTCAGTCATTGTGTTTGTCTATCACAATACCGATTGTTCGTGCACAAAAGCTAATATATATATATATATATATTCTGTATTTGCCATTATACGGTTATTGTTAGATTGTCACACCTGTCATTGCATTTATGTTTTGTAGACATGCTACAATCAATCATACTCTTGTGTATTCTGAAAAATATTGAGACAGTTTTGGTTTTATATATTAGGATTGACGTTCTTGACCAAGAGTGTATAAGTTATTGCAGCAATTTAAAATCATTTCCCACGTGTACGCTCCCAATAAAAAAAAATCATTTATGCGTTTCCAATTAAAATATTAACTTTTTTACTTTCTTCCATAATTTGGCATCCACATCCCAATTTAGGTTCTTTATAACTCCACTGCTGGTTGTAGTTTGTTTTTGTTCTTATTTTTGTTGTTTTGTTTATGTATGTCCTAAACATATGCTTGGGAAAAAGAAGAAAATGAAAAACTTGATCACTTTCTCTGACGTGCTAGACAAAGTTCCCCTCGTTGACTTAAATACACTGTTCACTTCTTAACAGTCTCATGCCATGTGGTCATGGAATGGTACACATTGGATACAAGACTTTAAATGCGACACGCCATGGGGGCACTGAACAGTTTACATAATCTGCTTCTAAGAGTCTTCAAAATAGTTGAATTATCGATGTTAGTTCAGCATTGGTTGTGTAAAACGGATGTCATTATCAATTGCTATTATTATTATTATTATTATTATTATTATTAAAAAGACAGAATTATATGTCTTTTTATAATCCTTATACCAATTCATTACAATTGGTAAATAAAACCTCACCATCAGTTGCTCTTAAACACGAGTGGTTCTCTTTCAATTGCAGGAGAGCTGTAAAGATATAAAAATGTAAACTTAACACGAAACAAAACACATGTCAGGTTTGATTAATTAAGCTGGCTGTCTTGTCAAGGCCAATAGTTCTTTTTAAAGTACACAGAAGCACTCTCCCTGCTAGTTTTAGAACACTCTTACTTTTGTAATCATGTATGACAAACACATGTAACTTAACGAAAGAAAATAGTAAAAAAGTGGCAGCACAAAAAGAATGTAAAGAATTATAAGAATAGCCAGCGAAAGTCTAATAAAAGGTATTTCACGACAAAAGGATGTAATGCTTAATTACCTTTTCACCAGGGAAAAATGAAACAAAGAGAGATAGTAAAACGTAATTTATGCATGAACATGTCTCGTGAAAAGAGAATGCACGAGACAATTAATTACATACTACTGGAGTCGTTTACACAAAAATTAATTTATTTTTCATTTCGTTCGGTTACTTATTGGTGCTTACTCACTCTTATATTCTTGGTATTTAGAGCAGACTTCGTGGTAATTTTGTATGTTAAGACCTGACTGACTGTTAAATTGCGTGCTTTGTTGAAATAAGTTGAGGACTACTGGATTCTGTGTTGAACTGTTGTTTTGTGGTTCGCTTCCATGGAATCTTCCAAATCTTCTATATAATCCATAATAAAGACTCGGGCGATCAGTCACCATGGCATCTGATGGAAGATATGTATTGGAGTAATGAGCAGGTCTTGACCCATATGCACTGTTAGCATTCACAGAATACACCAAAGTAAATTAATGTTAATACAATAAAACACTAATTTATTTTATTTTTGCCTCTACCAGCTAGTGCTACAAAAATTTACATATCAAAATTATCATTACCTCTGTGAACTTCGACCTATAACCCTTGTTTACTGCATCACCTATAAACGTGTACTTGTACTAAGGCATGCAAAACTGTGCTATTAAACAAACCTACCTTTCTAAGAAGATACATATATAAAACATGCAAAATAAGTGAAGCTGAAACAATTGCATTGTTTAAATTGAATACTAACCACGGCAAAGGATACAACTATTTCAAATTTCAATCCAATTTCATAAATATTTTTATAAATATAGCATGGTATCTATACTTGTTGTAGAAGAATCACTTCTCTAATTTAAAAATACATTGTATATTGTTCCTTATAACCAAATGAATTTAGTTTGAAATGCGTTTACCATGTATACTTGTCGCAACTGTTGCTCTTCCAATGTTATGACTAGTGTTGCTACTGCTACTAAAACTAATTATTTTCACTTCTACATTAATCAAGGCTGCTACTCCCACTACGTGTTTGCATTTGAATGTCTCATGCCATAGTTACGAAGGAGTTAACTACACAATTTGATATTTCCTTTCATGCAACTAAAATTCTACTATTACTATTAATACTACTAATACTAATAATAGCAACACAACACTAAGCCTATCATCATAACAATTGTATACCACAACAAAAAACCCACAAAAAACAAAAACAAAAACAAACCATGTTTCTTGCGGTCCAGTTTGATGGAAATAACGATTTCTCTTAGACTCATGTATTTGGCATCCATTTTTGCGAATTTATAAATTTTTATGAGAGATCATTTTCTTCTTTCAGCGACAAAATACATATATTATTGATTTCATGGATTTGGAAACTATACCATCAATGACAGCTGGTAACGCAAAAAAACGAGCGTGTTCACAAGATTTGATCAAATATGAGAAGTGATAAATGCTGTAGCAGGGTTGATATCTAAGTATTATGCAAATATAATGTGCGCAAAGAGACAATGTTATATCAAATAATTTGATACTCACATGACGGCCCCTCCTTTGCCCATCCGCGATGTATGTAAATGATTATGGCCACTACTGAATAGAGTCCAAGTGGTCATTATATATCATGCTTTGTTTCTATCAATTAGGCATTGAGACTGGCTGGGTCTTACATGAACCGTAAATTATACTTTAATGTTATAATGGATGTTTTATGTTGTGTAACATATACCAGTATCAAACAGAAACACTTACTCTCCATTTTCTGTACAGGCGAGAATCTCTTTTTTTATCTGATCAAATGTTTGGTTTTTCATACACTTACATTGAAGTAATAGTTATCGACATGGGTGGTGATGAAAACACTACAAAAAGTAACATAGAGAAATAATGATTTACCTGTACATATAACAGTCCTGGCCGTTATAATTTTTTCGCAGTTTCCCATCTGCAAACTATATGGTCTACTACAGTGGAATCAAGTTCATCAAGAACCATTTCTTACAGATAAGCCTCTAATGTTACACAGAATTGCAATGCATGTCTTATCAATTTAACATTGCATACGACTGACGCCTAAATATACTCTCACAGTATATGTATTTTACTTTACTCTTCCTTCTGATAAAAAAATGTTTAAGTTATTTCATTAAGCACATTAGAGAGGTAATCTATAATATGATTTAATTAAAAACAATGACTGCAACTTATATTTTCTGCATAAAGGATGAAATAGACTCTCTACTGCTTTATTGTATCGTTTTGTTCCATCAATGTTTTATGTTGTAGAATAGTTTTTCCACTAGGGAAGAAATGATGTTAGTCTATGTGACAATCTGAATATAACCAGTTATATATATATATATATATATATATATATATATATATATATATATATATATATATATATATATATATATATATATAAAGAATACAAATCATATGGCGAATAACAACCCTCTCAAGCGTACTGGATCCACCAAGGGATCACGTTTGTCAGGGATTAATTAAAATAGATGCAATAAACTGACGACGAACAGTACGAAACTAGTAACTAACTAGCATAAGCGCTTTCGACTTTTAATGAGTCGTTTTCAAAGGCAAATACAAAACATAGTTACGACAAACAAATAAACACAAAAACGTTGCGTTTGTAAACCTCTACATTTCTATCTTCACATGTGCTAAAACTATAAATACAACCAGCTTGTATAGACTAGTTGCGGAAACTGAAAACGTTGTATAATTCCCTAAAAGTCTACAAGCCAAAGCGACATCTATTTTTACTTTGTGTACATATGTAACGCAGATTAAATCCCGGATATTTGGTTCTATACCGGTTATTCTTATAGTAAAAATTGAAGGATAAGAAGATTTAGAAAATGTTAAATTCTACTAGTGCATAGTTTTCATTTTCTAGTCTTCTTGGTTTAGACCGCTTGGTTTCAATGTTCTAAGGCGGCGTATCCAGAGTATGATTCCTTTTCCTTCCTGGTTTAGGAACTCCAGCTGTGGTTGTTGGCAATAGCGATAAGTATTATATCACTGAAAGTGTGGCCAGGGGAGGAGAAGTGTTCTGCGACCGGGCTTCTGTACAGCTTTTTTGTCATCCAATCAGATCTATGAAGGTTTATCCTTATGTGTAGCTTTTCAGTTTCTCCCACGTACTGAAGGCCACAGATCTTACATGTGATGAGATAAATCACATTCTCTGTTTTGCACGTTTTGTTTGGACCATGGATGTTTAGTTTATCTTTAGTCACTGTGCTAGTGAATGTCTTGGTCTCTATCATATGTTGACAGGTTTTGCATCTTTTATCGCCACAGGGTAAAGATTGACTAGGTTGGATTTGACTAGCGATTGTTGTTAGCTTTGCCCTGACTAGGATGTCCTTTAGGTTTTTTGGTCTCCGGTAAGCTACTACAGGTTTGTTCGGAAGTATTAGGTTTAGTATGTCTGACGATTGCACGGTTGGTCAGTGGTTTGCGATGATTTCACCTACTTTGGGATTGTCTGGGTGATAGGTCAGAATAAATGGTATCCTATCAACCTTTTCTTTCTGTCCATATCTGAGTAGGTCATCACGGTTTGTTTGTTTGGCCCTTTGGATTGCCTCCGCAATCAGGTCTTTGTCGTAGCCTCGGTAAATTAAATGTTTAGCCAGCTCTTCAGACCTTTCTAGGAATCTTAGATTACTCAGATATGGACAGAAAGAAAAGGTTGATAGGATACCATTTATTCTGACCTATCACCCAGACAATCCCAAAGTAGGTAAAATCATCGCAAACCACTGGCCAACCGTGCAATCGTCAGACATACTAAACCTAATACTTCCGAACAAACCTGTAGTAGCTTACCGGAGACCAAAAAACCTAAAGGACATCCTAGTCAGGGCAAAGCTAACAACAATCGCTAGTCAAAACCAACCTAGTCAATCTGGACCCTGTGGCGATAAAAGATGCAAAACCTGTCAACATATGATAGAGACCAAGACATTCACTAGCACAGTGACTAAAGAAAAACTAAACATACATGGTCCAAACAAAACGTGCAAAACAGAGAATGTGATTTATCTCATCACATGTAAGATCTGTGGCCTTCAGTACGTGGGAGAAACTGAAAAGCTACACATAAGGATAAACCTTCATAGATCTGATTGGATGACAAAAAAGCTGTACAGAAGCCCGGTCGCAGAACACTTCTCCTCCCCTGGCCACATTTTCAGTGATATAATACTTATCGCTATTGCCAACAACCACAGCTGGAGTTCCGAAACCAGGAAGGAAAAGGAATCATACTGGATACGCCGCCTTAGAACATTGAAACCAAGCGGTCTAAACCAAGAAGACTAGAAAATGAAAACTATGCACTAGTAGAATTTAACATTTTCTAAATCTTCTTATCCTTCAATTTTTACTATAAGAATAACCGGTATAGAACCAAATATACGGGATATAATCTGCGTTACATATGTACACAAAGTAAAAATAGATGTCGCTTTGGCTTGTAGACTTTTAGGGAATTATACAACGTTTTCAGTTTCCGCAACTAGTCTATACAAGCTGGTTGTATTTATAGTTTTAGCACATGTGAAGATAGAAATGTAGAGGTTTACAAACGCAACGTTTTTGTGTTTATTTGTTTGTCGTAACTATGTTTTGTATTTGCCTTTGAAAAAGACTCATTAAGAGTCGAAAGTGCTTAGGCTAGTTAGTTACTAGTTTCGTACTGTTCGTCGTCAGTTTATTGCATCTATATATATATATATATATATATATATATATATATATATATATATATATATAATTTAAAAAAACTTTTCATGCTAATTTTATTAAGATAGTTGTGTGTATGTTTGTTTGTGTTTATGTGTGTGTGTGTGTTTGCGGGTGTGTAGCTTGGCTTTTTAATGTAGCTTTAATAACTTTAGTCATATTGCTACGTTATCTGAAGTATGGCTCGACCGTGGTTCGAACCTGCGACCTTTTGCCTCTGAGGCGGATGCTCTAACCAAGATAGTTTTGTAGTCTTATTGCAGTGTAACGACACATCGTACTAACTTTTTTAAATGCTTAGACAAATTTCAATATTGAACTACTTCATACGGAAAATAATGACAAAATCTATCCGCGTTGGATACATGTTTTCATGTTTGGAACGGTTAAGTGGCACATCGTATGCGCATGCAGCATGAATCTCGTAAAGACGTTCGGAGTTAGAAGTGGCAGTTATAATTACATTATTCTGTAAACAATGTACAGTGGACATTGCTCAAAAGAAATTGTTACACATTTGATACAAAATGTTATAAATTGTCTCTTTTATGCATTGTATTTCTCAAATAAAGTCGAATACAGATGGGTGATATTTCTTTTGTACGATAGTCCTTGTCAATGAAAGATCAAAAAGGATTATCATTATCCGAGGTGTAAGAGGCACACTTTATGTTTGAAATATCTAATATGGATGTCTCTTAATACCTTGCTAGTAATGAGTGCTGGGACAATTGGAGTAACATGAATTACCCATGGAAACACAACGACTACTGATTTATTATAGTGGGATGGGAGTTCAGCACAACAATCACTGAGTCATCGCAACTCCACGTGTTCTTTTCATATTGTTTCGAACAATTGTCCTCACTTATAAGTGTATTATTAGCAATATACTAATTTACGACCACCATTCATCCAATTTATGAAATAACATGGAAAATCACCTTTTTGTAAGGACTTCTCTATTATTAATCTGTGACTGATCTAATTATGTATCAGTTAATTTAATTATTGTTAGATAGTATTGATAAGTATTTATAAGCTTCTTATTTACTATTGTTTCACTTATACTCGATAAATTAAGATCACATATTTAGCAAGATGGTGCTTACATTTATAATATTTACCGGTGCATAGTTGTATTCGAATAAACGTAATAGACAAGAAACAGAAACAGGTAATGCTGAAAGTATACAGATTTTGTTTTTGCAATGACCTTCTTATGTTATGAAGCACATACTTGAATCCTTATCATAAGCAGTCATGTAGATCAACACGACAATATGAGATACCGACCCAGGTGCGAGTGGCAGATTTGTCTCACCATGATTTTTAACCACATAATTTGGAAATGACTGAGGTTTGCAATTCCCTTTGTTTGACCTTGATTGTTCGAGACAATTTCGACAAGCCACTCAGTATCTATACTTGCTGTATACATTTGGAACGGGGAAAGTTTGCTTGAAATATATATTGTGTATTAAACGTATTAAAATGGTCAATAATGCACGTACACATAATTCAACCATATGTCCCGAGTAAGGTCGATGGCACAGAAGCATGCAGTGATTTGTTTTGGTGTTCTACCATTAAAATTAATAGGAGACTTATAAAGACAAGATTGTGAAATGTTTACGAACGCAGGCAACATAGTCAAATGGAATTTTGGCTGATTTTTTTTAAGGTCATTGAAATGGTGACTTTGGTTCACTTAAGGTTAATTGAGAATCGTGATTGACATTTTATATTATATAGATGTGTTTTGATATCAAATAGCGAGTTTGTGTGCGCCATCGGTGGTGTATCGTTTATCGTCGAATGGGCACAGTTATTGCTTGTTAACGGGTATTGTGGAGACGTCATGTAGTTAAGACCGAATGTTCTCATGGTGTAGTGCTGGAGATGTCCATACAATTTATTTCAGTAGCGACCGATGACGGCTATGTTTTGATGACTGATTTGTTTACTGCTTTGGATTTTTGAAACATGGTATCAACTTCGAGACAGATGCAATACATTTTTGAACGAAGTCCGACGAATTCCGTAATGAGTATCCTAAAAGTTCCATCTTTGAACTTTCAAAACACTTTTGGTTATCGTCGCAGTGGACTGGTAGACATCATTGGTATGAACTTCAAAGAGCGAGTATGTGTTCGTCATGAGCAACGTGTTCTTGTCTTCGTATTTGTTTTTGTTGACGTTTTAGTCGAACTCCTGAACATTTTGAAGAGATCAGGCACAGTCACGCCAGTGTAGATATGTTTATGTTTATCCAGCTTGCGATATTCATGTCTAGAACAGTATAATCATTGACAAGTTTATCCCGTCTTTTGACACTATTAACCTCTTCTGTTTGCTTGCGGTATCGAATGTTTTCCATGTTTTGTCCGAACACGCTGTTGTTCATGAATTTGAAGAAGTCTTTGTCAAACGCGCTGGTTGCTTTGTCTCATGTGTCGTCCTAAAGTCGATGAAAGATTTCATCCACGGTGATTGTTGAACCTGAGCACCCGATAAATTTTGTCAAGCACTAGTCCATTCTAGGCAGCGTGTTCGAGTAGTCGATGATGTAATTTGTACCTGGTTTTGTTCATGAGATTTGAGATTTGAGAAAACTTTCTCACTTTGACGTATCCTAGTTCGAAATTTGTTGCTCGCGCTGCTCTTGCGTGTAACAGAATCTCTTTGGTGACAAGAATGCGTTCAGCACGGAATGTATAATCATTGTGAGCGTCGTGGAGATGTTCTGCATTAAACGAGATCGATCTGGACGAAATATTCAACGGAATCACTGTAACCGACATCTCTTTCTTGTGCAAATTGTTCTAATGTGATCAAGTGAAATCCCACCTGCGCGAAGCGGTTGTGACATAGCCCATTCTTAGATACAGTTTGTATAAAAATAAATGGTATATAAGGTTGGTTTTGCCGGGTCGGAGCTTTCCATGTTAATGATGACAGGGATGTTTCGTCAAAATTATGACCATGCGTTGATGTACTCGTATAGATATATTCGTTTTTGATTGAACAGATCTGCATAGTCGACGAAATTTTGTCCAGATGAGTGGATTCATCGCCGTTTCTACATATCCCTTTCAGTTTTGACGGTATGAACTGAGCGTAATGGATGAATCGGAAATATCCAATAGAGAACGAGATATACCTTTCAAAATTGTTAGGGGTGCATTTAATTTTCGTTCGAACGTTCGGGAGAAGGTGTTTGACGCGAGGATAAATCAGTGCTGCAAGGTTAATATTTCAATCATATCCAAGTAGATTATACCGGAACGAAATTTGATCTTTGCAACCTATAAAGTTTATATCTATCTATCTATCTATCTATCTATCTATCTATCTATCTATCTATCTATCTATCTATCTATCTATCTATCTATCTATCTATCTATCTATCTATCTATCTATCTATCTATCTATCTATCTGTCTGTCTGTCTGTCTGTCTGTCTGTCTGTCTGTCTGTCTATCTATCTATCTATCTATCTATCTATCTATCTATCTATCTATCTATCTATCTATATATCTATATATATATATATATATATATATATATATATATATATATATATATATATATATATATATATACACATATATACATACATCCATGCATGCATGCATACATACATACACATATATACACATACATACATACATTCATACATACATGCATACATAGCAATACATAAATACAACCATACATACATGCAAACAAATACAGTTACCGTGTATACCACCGAGCTTTGCAGTGTAATAATATAATTTGCTTTATAATTGTGTGGCGTCGAAGCGTACGTTTGTGTTACAATAAAAGGAAAATCAATCGTTCGATGTGAAGTATATATCTAATATGTCTATATCTATCAATCAATCAATCAATCGATCAATCAATCAATCTATCTATATAACAAACTATCTATCGAGCGACAGACTGACGGACCGATCTATCTATCTGTCTATCTATCTATCCATCCATCCATCCATCATGTTTCATTTGATTTGGCAAACATATTATAAAACCTTAAATTATAAGCAATTGTATTAAAAACGTTGGTTACCATATGCCAAGAAAATATGGATCGGTACGGTTATTCACGATTAAAAGCGATATGAAAATTGCAGGTTGGACAGATGGTGTTAAGACATTTATTGATATTATGGTCGTTACTTTATTTGATGATGTTATTTCTTAAAACTATATTGTTTAGAACTATAAAAATTTACTTGTAAAGCTTATTTACAGCAGCATATTTACAGCCATTATATACAAGGTTTTCTTGTGGACAATACAACATATTGTCTTAAACATAAACTTAATTAATGTGTGATTACGATTATATATATATATATATATATATATATATATATATATATATATATATATATATATATATATATATATATATACGATTATATATATATATATATATATATATATATATATATATATATATATATATATATATATATATATATATATATATATACAATGAAGATGATTATATACAATAAAGATGATTATATACAGTAAAGATGATGACCTTTCCTACAATTGAATAGGAAACTGCATACTTCCCCAATAATTAACCCATGGGATTCAAAGGAAACCCACCACCTGTTGCTATGATGGGAAATGTGTAAATGTATATTCAAACATAGAACGAGGATGGCTGGGACCACACTTAAAATAGGATTTTGGGATCAAATTGCCCTTCGACCGATATATGCTACTCACGAAAATTATAACTACAGACCTGGAGCATGACAATCCAACAAAAACATATAATGAGTCCACCGGACTCATTATATGTATATGTTGGAAAAAATTATGATTGAGTTATCTAAAACTGACAGGCATTTTTGGCATATAGAATTATAACAAAATCGTAATTATTATAAAATATGGTGTGGATTTCTTAATAAAGTAACATTTATTGTAAAATAGTTCAATTTCCGAATATATTGGAGAGGTCTGTATATTATGTATAAAGCCAAGCATGTTTGGCATTTAAGTCTATGTTTCATCAGGCGTTGCTAGGTGATATACTAAAACATTAAAAAGCTTTATGACTTGGCGTTATTTTTTGCTGTATAACATGTCTACATAACATGAGAGACAACCGTGTTACTAAGTTTGCTTAACAATGTTGTCTATCTTGATTAATACATATTCTTGAAGGATGTGTCTATCTTGATCAACTATTATATAGTTTTAAAGAGTAGTCTCGCTTGATTAAAATACGGAAAATAAAAATACTTGTTGTGTGAGCTTACGTACTTAGAGATAATATTTATAGTCACAATTATAGAGTTTGAATTTGTGATATTTTCTTGATAGAACTTGGGTTTGTGCCTTTCCGTTTGTCTGTCTGTCTGTCTCTCTGTCTTTATGCGTGTAAGTCTTTTTTAGAGTTAAGTACGTTTTAGAGAATTTGAAATGTATTTAAATAAAAAAGCCATGTTAGTCTTACATAACATGAGAGACAACCGTGTTACTAAATTTGCTTAACAATGTTGTCTATCTTGATTATTACATATTCTTGAAGGATGTGTCTATCTTGATCAACTAATATATAGTTTTAAAGAGTAGTCTCGCTTGATTAAAGTACGGAAAATAAAGCAGAATGTTGTGATAAAAGACCAAAACTCACTGCTTATAAGTTTTATAGAACAAAAAAAAAAAACAAACAACAAATTTGTACAGTGTAAAATCTACATCACATATGTATGCTCTCTTAGAAAACTTACAAAAGATTTTTAAACTAAGCTGGAAAAATGTGGAAACAATTTTCTAAATATTGTTAGAGAATAGACAGTAGTATGGAGGGTTTGAGACACTTTTATCAGTTTTCATGAAACATATCTTATCGTGAAAATATTTTGAAACCATTTTCCTACAAAAACAGTATTTTTTGAAGATGTTCAGTACCTACCACTCGATACCAAGAAAATGTACTGTAATGATTATATAACGAGAATTTAATTATACCAGATACTTCACGACGGCACTCAAACAGTTCTTTCATCACTCTTTTACTGAGGAGATACTTATTACATTTTGCAAAACATTTGGCCTGTCCAGGTATATGTTAAATTTTGTATGCTAACTTTCTCTGATTGGATTATGCAAATAGTTATATTTTAATGAAAGTGCATCTCTTAAATTTGGAGATAATGAAAATATTTGTTTTCGTCTGATCTGATGAGGAAGACTTTGATTCTGTCAAATTTACGAGAAAAATGTATGAAATTTCATCGTTAAATTAAAATGATAATTTTTGGTTAGTAACCATTATTTTCATTTTGCTATTAATTTCATAGACTAATGTTAAACTTTCAAAGATTATTTCTGATGCTTAACAAAATTATTTGCATAATGTCCAAGTACGAGCTTATTAATTCCGTCTCTGCATTACCTTTTATCATCAAAATTGCTTGGTCCACTTTTTACAATTGTATTCGTTTCGTGTTTATGATAATTTTTTCTAATGGCATTAGTTTTGATAAAGCTGACGCTCTTGTTTAGCGCTGCTTTGAGATTGTCAAAATTCGCCATCTTTTTCACATATCCGAGCTGGATACCTTTAACTTTCTTGTCAGATTAATGTCATCTAATATGACAACATACATTTTGCTTCTTAATCCAACAAACTCTCTCAACGGCACAAACATAATTTCGTCCTTAGATTTTGTAATATTTTTCTTGTTTGAATTATGTTGAACTCCACTACATGTTGGATAATCTAATAATTCAATTGGATTTTTTAAATTGTAAATATCCTGATAGTCATTTTCACAATTTATATTAAAAGAGTCCGTATCAATTAATAGCAACTCCAAATCTGGTCACTACTTTCCGGTAAAATTGTAGTGAAAATCGTATATTAGCCACTTTGATATATCAAGCACAGCTGCACCAACAAACACCGGTTTATTTAACGTCAAATTTGTTTTCTGTTGTTGTATTGCACCACGATTTTCATTAAATATTTTCATATTAACAAAACCATCATCATAACTAATTTATTTCTGCGATTTCTTGCATTAATAATGTCTATTGAAACTCTTTTGCTAATTTTTCCATCGCTTTAATAAAAACCGAGTTATTCATTAACTTGAACAAGTTTTTCGCAAATTTGGTTTTAGCTACAGCACGATGTTTCGTATTTAGATCAACGTAATTTGCCATCCACCTCGACTGATTAAGCTTTAGCACGCGATTGACCTTTCTCAGAATAAGTCCAGAATCGATTGCTTAGATTAAATTTTTATGACGCATACCGTAATTTCGTTTATCTAACAAATTTTGCACAAATTTTTAAACAATATAATTTTGCTGTCGTTGCGCGTTATTCTGGCGATAATAAACTACAATGAATCATCATTGACTGCGCATTATAAAGATTGTATAGCAAACTGGGATAATCTAGATGAACTTAAAAAAAATATGAAATATATATAATTTACTAGGTAAATCTTTTTCAGTTTCTTTAAGAAATTGATCTGGAGTAATGCGTTGAAACGCACCGGAAGCCACTGGCTGTGACAAAACTCAGCCGTATGATTCACTTAGTCTAGATAAATGATATGATTTTTCAGATATTTGTTATTAGCTTTTAAATATTTATTTTGTTATAACGCTAATTAAGCCTCCTATTCATTTTTCAGCAAATGGAAAAATATTGACATCTCTTAAAAGATGTTGTTCTATCTTGCTATTTTAGTACAGCATCTCAAGACATTCCTGGAGCAGAATAATACCAATAGGGTATTTTGTATGACTAACTTGACCAAACACTCTCGAAAACATCTGATAGCAATAACACATCTGTCTTCAAATATAAATCGTGTTGATCACCAAATGTTTTGCAACTAAATTGAATCCAAGTATCTTGTGCATATTTGTATTCGTTATCTGTGATATATTCATTTCCAAGCGTCAAGAGTCTGGTACGGAATGATACATTTTTTTGTCAGATCGACATAGTCATCACCGAAGCAACATTTTTGGTTAGCGAAATTGCTAAAACATTAAACAAGCTAGTCTAATGTTGCTGCCATAAATTGCAGACTGTCAATAGATCGTAATTTTTCCGAGCGTCACTGACATATATTTTTCAACATTATTTGTAATACATTTTATTACATTATTCAAGTTTTGCTTAGCTTTAATATTTTCGTCTCGAAAATCGTCTACAATGATATAACTATCATAGCTACGAAAGTTATGTAAAACGATGGGAATAAAATCTAGAGCATGAAATTTTAAATTGCATCTGTTAGGAGCTGCTCCACGATATTGCCGGACAATGATCTCGCACTTGACCACGAACTCCATTGGATTCCGCCAGTAACTTTTCACAGATATGAGAAATCATTTCTCCACCGAAATAAAATATTATTGTTTAGACGTTATTATCATAGGAGCTGTTTTAGGTAATCTGTTAGAAATTTTAATAAGAGCCTCTATTAAATTGTTTAGTATGTACACGGCAGGATTATCACCTCTTTATAACTTTATTGGAGATGAAAATTTATCGCTGGCGCAACAAATTACTTTATAAGCTACATCGCAGGGAATTTGTTGTATATTTCTAGTACTAGATTATTTATTTTTACATTTTTTTCTGCTCCAACCACAGGAGCGAATAGACAATCAAAATCAGCGTAAATAGAAAAGGAAAATTTAGTTTTTCATCATAATTTAAATGTTTTCTTTTTCGCTGGGCAAAATATTTTTTGAACATTAACACATATTTAAGATGCTCTTGAAGTCTTCTATCGCTAGGAAAACCGTGAGGACATCTATAACATAAATATTTTTTTATTTTTTTTTACTATATTGTCCGTCAACTAAGCCGTTAAAGTTGTTTTTATCCAACAGTAATGTAAATGACAAAATAATAAATTGATTGTATTTGTTAAGCATTTTCCGAGATATTTCTCGGGTAAACGTTGTCCTTCTTGTCTAGTCAGAAACATTTGCTGAGATACTGTTTTTCAAACTTGGTATATGATTTTCTGCTTCTGGAAAGTTGATACCATTAAAATTTAGTTCGTACTTGTGCAGATCTGCTTTTTGTTCTTTCGGAAAAGACCATTAAAATATCTGTCGTCATATTTGTTTACCTTTAAACAGCATCTTTTATTTTTGAATTTTTCAATTTTTGGGAGAGATCGACATACAAACGACCGCGAAGTACGTTATATTTTGCTGTGTGAAATACAAATTCGTTTATCATTGTAAATTTCCAACCTGAACCTAATAAAGTAAGATCTTCTAATTTTTTAAATCAATATTTTGATGTATTGTATCCTCGACCATGACATTATTTGTTCCAGTTAATAATATTGTAGATTTAGCTGTTAAATAGGGTCCTAAAATTTCGCTGTCAGAACTTTTTCTTTTAAAAATTATATCAAGTTATATCAAGTACATCATCACTGCTTGTACCTTTAATCAAATCGTATGATATTGGACAATACGTTTGAGACTATATAAGCCGTAATAAATAAATCTAATAAATCTTTCAACGATTATGTAACTGGTATTGTTGAAACTAATTTATCAACAACAAATACTTTTTCGCTGCAGTTATGAGTATAACCTTTTTCAAATGTCTTTCTCGTCCAGGAAATTCTAACTTACAAAAATAAAGATTGATCAACTAGGTAAATGGAAAATCAAGGCATTTGCAATAGGCCCAACACTTTTGTCTTGAACAGAAGATGTCTCAGCTAGGATCAATATCAGTTTCAAGGGTCCAGATAGCTCATAGAGGATTAAAATCAATTTTTGGACAGATTGATTCTTTTGCTAAATCTAATAATACATATATATTTATTGAAAGATACAATTTGATTTAGATCTCCAAACTCCTGGATGACAAGACGATGAACTCATAATTATCAAAAAAGCACAACAGAGTATATATCAGGGTCCTTTAACAGATGACCGCCTTTCTCTATGTGCAGCACGGTGATATTTGCAAAACACTCCTGGACTGCAAGCTGAAAGAGAAAAAGAAGTAAAGATATGAATTAAGAATATATAAACCTTTCTGAAACTGGCAATCTAGGACAGATCCAGAAACACATTAATTCCCCAGACAGGCGTTACACGGAGAGCCTACCAGATCCATGAATAATGACAGGAGATCAATGAACAGCGAGAGCCGGTTATTTCAATGAATTAATACTGTGTGAATAAACATAACGTATACATAGTTTTTTCCATAATGGTCTTCCTTAATTCCAAAAGTATCATCCCTTACAACACAAAAGCGAGTAAGTAATGCAAATAAATAAATGCAGAAAACTGACATCTGATACAGTCAATTATACAATCAAACCATCTCAATTCCCGTCCAATTGAAAGCACTTATTCACACACACACACATATACACAAAGACACGTATATATATATATATATATATATATATATATATATATATATATATATATATATATATATATATATATATATATATATATATATAATGGTATCAATCAATTTAGAACATATACAGCATGGTGGTAATTAGTGATACCTTAAATCCGTTGGATAAACATCCAAGGAATATACCGGCCAGCCCACCATTAGAACTGAATGACCCATGGAAGAACGTTGCTACTGGTGTGTAAAGCGGGATCTCAGCACAATGATCCATCACCTGTATAGAATGACTAAAGGAATGAATACCGTACATACCTAACTACTTACATCTATATCTACTGAATACATTCTCATTTCAGTATTCACAATTATTTCGAAATTTATATTATATAGATAACTAACAGGATGCAAATTATATGTTAAAGATTTGCAAAGCTTAATAAGAATGCATGACCCGTATCTGACTGTTATATAATACTCTGATCTCAAAGAGCGAAAGAATTGAACCAGAAAACTTCGCATCATTGTATAGGAAGTTTAAGATTTATTGCTACTGTCAGTGTTTGTTACTACACGGGAGCATGCTTTATAATGTTTGCTGTCGAAGACACAATATATATATATATATATATATATATATATATATATATATATATATATATATATATATATATATATATATATATATATATATATATATATATATATATATATAACAACCCTTTCAAGCGTACTGGATCCACCAAGGATATTTGATTCTATACCGGTTATTCTTATAGTAGAAATTGAAGGATAATAAGAAGATGTAGAAAATGTTAAATTTTACTGGTGCATAGTTTTCATTTTCTAGTCTTCTTGGTTTAGACCGCTTGGTTTCAATGTTCTAAGGCGGCGTATCCAGTATGATTCCTTTTCCTTCCTGGTTTCTGAACTCCAGCTGTGGTTGTTAGCAATAGCGATAAGTATTATATCACTGAAAGTGTGGCCAGGGGAGGAGAAGTGTTCTGCGACTGGGCTTCTGTACAGCTTTTTTGTCATCCAATCAGATCTATGAAGGTTTATCCTTTTGTGTAGCTTTTCAGTTTTTCGGATGTAATGAAGGCCACAGATCTTACATGTGATGAGATAAATCACATTCTCTGTTTTGCACGTTTTGTTTGGACCATGTCTGTTTAGTTTATCTTTAGTCACTGTGCTAGTGAATGTCTTGGTCTCTATCATATGTTGACAGGTTTTGCATCTTTTATCGCCACAGGGTCCAGATTGACTAGGTTGGTTTTGACTAGCGATTGGCGTTAGCTTTGCCCTGACTAGGATGTCCTTTAGGTTTTTTGGTCTCCGGTAAGCTACTACAGGTTTGTTCGGAAGTATTAGGTTTAGTATGTCTGACGATTGCACGGTTGGTCAGTGGTTTGCGATGATTTCACCTACTTTGGGATTGTCTGGGTGATAGGTCAGAATAAATAGTATCATATCAACCTTTTCTTTCTGTCCATATCTGAGTAGGTCATCACGGTTTGTTTGTTTGGCCCTTTGGATTGCCTCTGCAATCAGGTCTTTGTCGTAGCCTCGGTAAATTAAATGTTTAGCCAGCTCTTTAGACCTTTCTAGGAATTTTTCATCTTCTGTTCAAGAAAACCCAAGAGCAGGTAAATTTTATCTTCTACCCTAAATCCACAAACAAGGAAACCCTGGCAGACCTATAATCTCAGGTAACGGGCACCCCACAGAAAGGATATCAGAATATTTAGATCGTTTTAGGAGATCACATGTCCACAAATTTCCATCATATCTTCAAGACACGACAGATTATCTCATCAAAAGCAAAGCTAGTGAACCATTACTGCCAGATACATTATTTGCTTCCTTAGACGTCACATCTTTGTACACCAGAATACCGCACAACGAAGGGTTACAGGCATATAGCGAAGCATGGGAAACAAGAACTGTAAACAATCCACCCACATATATCTTAGTCCAACTCCTGGAGCTTGTCCTAAAACTCAACAACTTTGAATTTAATGAAGAAAACTACCTACAAATCAATGGAACTGCAATGGGTACTAAAATGGCCCGTTCGTATGCTAACTTTTTCATGGGAAAACTTGAGGGTCAGCTCTTAGCATCGGTTAAGCGTACACCATACCAGTGGGTACGCTTTATCGATGATATATAAATGAAGTGGCAGTATGGATGAGAATGTCTGGATGACTTCATATCAAAGGCAAAAACTTACTCGAAACCAACCGACAAACACCAGTATCTCCTCCCAACCAGTTGTCATCCAAAACACTGCATTAAGAACATTCCATATAGCCAGGCACTGAGGATACTCAGAATTTGCTCCGACGATAAAAGATTCCTAGAAAGGTCTAAAGAGCTGGCTAAACATTTAATTTACCGAGGCTACGACACAGACCTGATTGCAGAGGCAATCCAAAGGGCCAAACAAACAAACTGTGATGACCTACTCAGATATGGACAGAAAGAAAAGGTTGATAGGATACCATTTATTCTGACCTATCACCCAGACAATCCCAAAGTAGGTAAAATCATCGCAAACCACTGGCCAATAGTGCAATCGTCAGACATACTAAACCTAATACTTCCGAACAAACCTGTAGTAGCTTACCGGAGACCAAAAAACCTAAAGGACATCCTAGTCAGGGCAAAGCTAACGCCAATCGCTAGTCAAAACCAACCTAGTCAATCTGGACCCTGTGGCGATAAAAGATGCAAAACCTGTCAACATATGATAGAGACCAAGACATTCACTAGCACAGTGACTAAAGATAAACTAAACAGACATGGTCCAAACAAAACGTGCAAAACAGAGAATGTGATTAAATCTCATCACATGTAAGATCTGTGGCCTTCAGTACGTCGGAGAAACTGAAAAGCTACACAAAAGAATAAACCATCATAGATCTGATTGGATGACAAAAAAGCTGTACAGAAGCCCAGTCGCAGAACACTTCTTCTCCCCTGGCTACACTTTCAGTGATATAATACTTATCGCTATTGCTAACAACCACAGCTGGATTTCCGAAACCAGGAAGGAAAAGGAATCATACTGGATATGCCGCCTTAGAACATTGAAACCAAGCGGTCTAAACCAAGAAGACTAGAAAATGAAAACTATGCACTAGTAAAATTTAACATTTTCTATACTTTCTTATTATCCTTCAATTTTTACTATAAAAAAACCGGTATAGAATCAAATATCCGGGATATAATCTGCGTTACATATGTACAAAAAGTAAAAATAAATGTCGCTTTGGCTTGTAGACTTTTAGGGAATTATACAACGTTTTCAGTTTCCGTATCTAGTCTATACAAGCTGGTTGTATTTATAGCTTTAGCACATGTGAAGACAGCCATGTAGAGGTTTACAAACACAACGTTTTTGTGTTTATTTGTCTATCGTTTATATGTTTTGTATTTGCCTTTGAAAAAGACTCATTAAGAGTCGAAAGCGCTTAGGCTAGTTAGTTACTAGTTTCGTACTGTTTGTCGTCAGTTTATTGCATCTATATATATACACACACACACACACACACATACACACACACACACACACATATATATATATATATATATATATATATATATATATATATATATATATATATATATATATATATATATATATTTCTATATATATATATATATATATATATATATATATATATATATATATATATATATATATAGTGAAACAGTCACTAACAGTGCAGTACAGTGAAGTCTTTATATGCGTGTTGAAGCAAACTGTTTATACACTCCGCCTTTCTTTTTAGTTCAATATGAAAGAACTATACACTAAAACATGTTGTAATCTGTACACGAATTGCACATGCAGCATGATCCTGTTTGTTACAAAGAGAATTATGTATGCATCGAAAAGAGCCGTTAGACATGAGCACAGATACATATGTGTATAATCAACTTTGTTTTCAGTACGTATACAATTAAAGATGAACGTTTACATACACCAGGACCTTTAGTCCAGGTCTGAGCTCCATTTGTGTGACACAGTTTAAACAAAAGTGCTTCAGAACCTCTGTGATCACCTTGGTTGCAATCTCCAGCAGAAGGGTGTGAGACGACATTCTCATGAGCAATGTCCATGATAGTTCCATATTTGTCGCACGTTTGAATAGCTATAATGGAAAGAGAGTAACTTCATGAAAAGACTGTTAAATGAATTAAATTGAATGCGGTGTGGACGACTAAGTAATATTAATAAAACCACTTGATCCAATTTAGATGAGAGCAATATCTTTAAAACATTTTATTTCCAGACATGGATGGATTTCTTGTTATGTGTTTAAATAACTTCCGACTTCTCTTAAATTTGTCCATTTAATCAAGTGAATTCTCTGCTATGGGTTAAATCTTTGGTAACCAGGGGGATTTTATGCAAGCCAAATGTTGTCTAAGTATTCACAGTGTGGCTTGTTAAGGAGTAATGTACATTTAGCGAAAAGTTAGCTATTTATTACAAAATTGCTCTTCACAAGCATTATTTGTCCTCTTAGGCAATTTGCGCGATTTTTGCAAAACCATTACGGTGTAATAATTATATTTTGCTGTGTCTTGTATAATTAATTACTGGGCTCGTTTTAGTATGTAAAAATACCCTGTACTGCTACAATTACAAGTGTTTCGTAAACATATAGTAGAATTTGTGTTTAAGTTGAGAATTATGTAGATTGCTATTTCGTCATAGTTGATATTGTAATTCGCTGGTAGGTTGCTTCATAGTAACCGTAACTTTAGTAATGCCTTATGTTAGAGTTTACGCATGTTTAGAAAAATGACAGAATTATGTAAGAGTATTGAATATAGATGTGTAAATATATTAGAGAATGTATATTTCTGATCCTTCTGATTGTTGTTTATTGGTTTATGTAATGTAATTATTATTATGTACTGATGTGAATGAATATTGTAAGTATACTAGTAGTTGATATCGTAGTTTTATTGTGTTGTGTTATTATGTTGCGTTTTTCAATACTATCTGAATGAATGCGTGACAATGAAATTTAATAGCCTTATTTGTGCAAGATGTGAGTGCTGAAAAATATTTTACCATGCTTGTGTTTTTACAGGAAGCTTTTCGTCGTAGTGAACTTCGTATGCAAATTCTTAGTCTCGAGTCTCTAAGAGGGACAGATACAACGTGGAGTCGACATAGGAAAGAGGGATGGAAGGAACATAGATGGAGTCAAGGAGGACGAGAGGGAAATTCGAAGAAAGAGTGGAATGCACAGATGAGTATAACACAAGAACAGGTGGAAATTTCTGAAACAACGAATCAAATGATGCAATAGGCTAGAAAAGGGTAACGCGGAAGAAGTGTATTTGGGAAATTCGAATTATTTACCATTATATTGTTATTATTGAACTTCACCCTTATCGTATCTTTAATTATTTTTTTAACTGTCGGAATTGCTGATTATGGGATCGGGACTGGAATCGGAATTTAACTACATCAACTTCCAAATAAAAATCTAGCCTGGGTTGGTGTTCTGAAATAATTCAAATAAATATTGAAAGCACCCCACTCGAATTCCCACTACCAAACCTCATAATGGGGCAACCTTTTACAGTGTGATCTGTCGACAATGAAGAATAGGTATATCCCTAAGATTCATTGTGCCTTTCTCTGGTCAGTTGATACTTTCCAGATTAAACATACGTCCATACATCAGCAGAAAACACCCGAGCAATATTCCATTGACGAACCTTCTAACACTTGTTGTCCCTTTTTTGCCAACCCTCTACATAGTCCAAACAATGCCTATTTTATTTCCTGATTTAGAAAGCCCTATACAGGATATAAATAACCTTCCGAGCGACATACTAGTTTCGTACAAAATATATATAATGCCACTTCAACATTGGAATGTTAATCCCTTTACTGTCTGAGAACTGTATTTTGTAATCTTGTAATCTGTAAGTAAAGATGGATTTTAATATATTCAAGTTGGTGCTTGTAAATTGTTTCTGTTATATATATATATATATATATATATATATATATATATATATATATATATATATATATATATATATATATATGATTATTGGAGATTTAATTCACAATAATTAAAATTCTTATTAAAGTTTTGCTTTGTTGCTTAGACAAAAACATTTCTTAGTTGAAGACTACAGTTTTGTGACATTACGTTAGATACCAAACAATGCTTTTTAAATACTGGCTTGATGTTGATTTGTGTGAAATAATTGATGATACAGATCACGTCGTTTTAACGGCTCATTAAATAGTACTTTACAAATTTAGAAGTCATCGTAGTGATGAAACATCCAAAGAAAAACGGCAACATAACCAATCACGTATTGTAATTCTTATTAAATAGTTTCCTTCTTCACAATTTTGTTTTCGTCATCTATCAAATAGTTCACATTAGCTTTGGACGGTCATTTATTACATTTCCATCTTTTTATGTAATTTAAACATAGATACTTCAGAAAAAGGTATGCAAATTAAAACTTGTTGAAGAATGATATAATTAACAACCTTACATAATTATTTAATTCAATTTTACATTAATATAAAATATAAAGTCAGTAAATTGGTACTGTATTTTATATATTTGGTAGATGAAAAACTGTCAAACGATAAACTGAAAAATAGATTTGCCCATTGCCCACTATCCCATTTGTATCAATGTATTGCGTGAATGCAGATTTTTATCGACAAAGCATGTGACAATTTGATCAGTTTTCATTTCAAAAGATATATTCTAATGGCCATAGTTTATGTCAAAGTTACTTGTAATGTATATTTAGTTATATATCATTATATATTATTGATCATGCACTTTTAATATACGCCAAGACAAATTTAATCCTGAAGTATTTCTTCCTTTATATGTTTTGATCAAGAAATGGCCGACATATGACAACATGTACAATGTTTATATTTTAATATCAGGAGGCCATACAAAATTCAGGGTTCACTTTTTGGAGTGGACACTATGGTTAATTGAACTTACAATAAGTTATCACTGAACAGTGATATATATATATATATATATATATATATATATATATATATATATATATATATATATATATATATATATATATATATATATAATGCAAATTCTATAAGAATCTTGGAACTGAGAACAAATGCTAGATATTAGCAATAACATACATTTATTTATTGTTTCCTTGCCAAAATAACTCATATATTGTGTAAATAAAATTCTTACCTCACCGCATAGTGTTTTGTTATATATGTTATATTTATCAGTCTAAATATACTTACAATAGTCACCTTTAAAATGATATTAATCACTTGTATTAAAACTATAAATTTGTTTATCCATCAATCTTACTTTAGAACCTTTTGTACAGATTGCTTCCATTATACCTACCCAATATGTAAAACTATTCTATACTATTCTCTTGTTTGTTTATATATATATATATATATATATATATATATATATATATATATATATATATATATGACATTGGTCAAAATGAATAAAAGATTTTTTATAATTGGTAGTTAGTAAAATTTGAACAGGTAATTTTAGCCAACAGCAGAGGCCTGATTTGATTAAATGGAAAAACCAATGTGAACTCGGAAGCGGTTAATACTTATTTTTTTATTGTCTAAATATTTCTGTGAATGTACAATTAATTTCTATCTAATAAAATTCTTTTGAAAAAAGAGTCTTTACTATTGTACTATTGATTTACTAAATTACGTCGTATATTATTACGTTACATGTTAATACATTGATAAGGCGATGTAGCAACGTGTAGATTAATTAAGTTATGGAAAGCAAATATTTTGTTTAAGACACGGCAGGCATTTTCAGATGTAGCGTTAGATCCAGATATTAAACTACCTACCAATATTTTGGCCTAGACTAGAATAACATCTAATGTACCCAAAGAAGTAAAAGTAAAAGACATTGTCTCCAAAATTAACTTATTCATCTTTATCATATATTATACGTTAAACATATCTGATGTTATCAATTCACCAATCATTTCCATCGATTTTGTAGCATTGCGTGTTCGCTATATGGGATCAATTAAAGCTATTTATCTTCAACTTCTATACATTTAGTAGTCTCAAATAGTGTCAATAATTTCACTACTCCTTGAGAATGATGTATATTTTGTTACTCTCAAATTTATAACAGGCGTATAAGCTATTGGCTGTATATATCCATATATTTTTTACGCATATTATATGATGGTAAATTATATGTGCGATATTAATATAAAATCCGATGTATAGATGAAGAAGATGATATTAAAATTATAAATACCTATTGGTGGAATAGTTGTTGTCCTATATATGTTGGTATTAACTATAGATTGAAGTGACGTAGATACTGTATTAGTAGTAGCATGCAGTGTCGTTAGTACTGGTATAGTGGAATGCACACTGGATGCTACTGTATGAAGTAAACGATGAAAACATTTATACGATGACGCATCGGTTATGCACTAAACATATATATTCTGTTTAAGAACATATACTTGTATTTCAGTAATATTCGACAAAGGTTTAATTTCGTTTTCGCTTTATCTAGACAAATAATATCCACTAATTATAGCGCCGCATAATATCGATAATGTATATTGCTGTTGAGTTAAATAGAGTCACCCTAACCAGGCTTAGCACAACAAACCGTACGTTCTGATTTTTGCATTCTACATATGGTACCCTTCACGAAAGATAAATTATTAAAATATACCCATGTTTGACAAATAAATTGGTAAAATTGAGCAGCTTGATAGTTGACATTGATTGTAATTTGTAGACAATAGCACAATAATACAGCTATTAACCTACTTCTTGTGATTTCAAAAACCTTAAACTGTGGACGCGGTACAAACTTGAATACATGACTAACCTGGGCTGCAATAAAATTCCGGGTTATAATGGTTGAATGTATCTGTAAAATAAATAATTGTATGAATGTAAACAGATTTATTACAACCACCCCACCAAAGGTAAAAGGTATGCATCTTATGTTGGTTTTAAGTTTTAAATTATACAGTATAAAGCAGGGTAGATCTTGTAAATGACAGCAGAGGACAATGCTAACTCTGTCATATATATTAGTAAAAAACATGAAGACAAATGTAGGCTTTGTTCGCACATCTATCGAAATGTATATTGCTAAATACACACTCTTTTAAAAATATATGTAAATTTTGATAATTTTATAATAGAAGTTCTGGTAATTCCGGAATTTGTATTTTGCCTTTATCTTCCAGAGAGAGGTGGTATGCGTCACGTAGAAAGAAACGGGAATTAACATAACACCATATGTCAACATACATTTACCGTTTGGGGTCGAAAGAGAACTTAAAGCTGTACACATAAATGGGGGAAAACGGCACGTTTAAGTTGAAAAATTGACGCGTTAAAATGCAGAAGACTAACACTCATACAAAACTACATTATAGTAACTAGCAAAATCTGTAAAGACGTTTATACCCAATATATATTGGTCCAAGGTTGACAATGTCGGGGTGGGAATGGGAGGCAAGCGCCCCACTCCCTTGAAATGCCCCATACGGCTTCCGTATCTGATCGCCTCTGTCAACTAAAATCCAGATTCTGGCCTTCTCGAGTGGCTTAGCTTATAAGTCCGGCGGACCATGACTTCACTAATAGGAGAAAGGGGTGAAAGGCAGTTCACTGGCGCCTTAAAAAACAAGTCGCTTCGGGTAGTTGAGGCTCGTAAACCTTGGATGTTTGCTCATTTAGGAGAAGGAAAACTCTGATTCCAAACCTTCGCTGCCTTGCGGCTATACCTATCTCATGGGAAAGGCTAAGGGAGTAAACCCCTACAGAAAATCCGGAGACGGAGTCCCTAAGGCGGTTTGATACTGACACAGACATCAATGCCATTCTGGCAACTCTTGCGATTCTGTTGATGCCAAGTTGTATCGGCATTAACCGTTCCCTTGGAAACACCAGCTGCATGGAGAGGGTGAGGGATCTGCTGCATGGGCAACAGCTGATTCTCCATACTACCCTGCCCAGACTTTGTAGCTCAACTGGAGAGGACACTCCAGCGTCGCCGTAAGGTGTCGGCACAACACTGGAAGCAGCAGTTTACCGGTAATAAGCAATAGCTTGATTGACGTAGAGCTTAGCGCCAGGGGTTGCTTCCGAAGGTGGAAGAGACTGCCATGTCTCATTGGATAGCTACCGCCCGTCTCTACCTGGGCAGCCCCCAGACAGTGAGGTACTATCCCGCCATTGCCTACCTGTTTCACTGGGTGCATGAAGCTTAGGGAACATTCTTGACAAGTAGGCCAAAATCACTGCATCAGGCAAGACTCAAAAAAGAGAAAAGAAGACTCCAGTACTCCGATTTACAAGCTGGAACGTCAGTACTATGTGTACTGGACTTACCGATGACTTGGAGCAGACTGAAGATGCACGGAAGACTGCCGTAATTGACAGCGAACTTTCCCGACTGAATGTCGACATTGCTGGCCTTCAGGAGACCAGACTATCTGACAGCGGCACCCTCAGGAAAACCAACTACACCTTCTTTTGGCATGGAAAGTCCTCCAATGAACCTAGACAGTGTGCTACAACTCAGCCATTAGTGCGTATGGGAAGATGAAGCGGAAAAGTGCCGACTGGTATGAGGCCAGCTGGGAGGCTATGGAGCCAGAGACTGAGGTGAAGAGGAAAGCCCTTCTGGCTTACAAGGCTGCGTCTAGCGCTATTACACTACAAGCCCTCAGGATTGCCAGGAAAAATGCCCAGCGGACTGCCCGCCACTGCGCAAACACCTATTGGCTGAATCACTGCATTAGCATGTAAACAGCTGCTAACACTGGAGATGCAAGAGGCATGTACGAGGGCATCAAGAAGGCGACAGGTCCCCCATCTTTCAAGACTGTCCCCTCAAGTCCAAGACGGGAGTAATTATAACAGACCAGGAGAAACAGATGAAACGCTGGGATGATCACTATCACGAACTGTATGCTACCCAAACCGTCGTCACCAGTTCTGCCCTGAACACCATCCCAGACCTGCCAATCATGGATGGACTAGACACTCCGCCCTCCATGGAAGAGCTAAGTAAAGCCATCTACTGTCTCGCTTGTGGGAATGCCCCTGGGAGCGACGGCATCCCACCCGAAATCCTCAAGAACGGGAACCGGCACTACTTCAGCCCTTGCACGAACTCTTCTGCCTCTGTTGGGAACAAGGATACATCCCCCAAGACATGCGGGATGCCAACATTATCACTTTGTACAAAAACAAAAGAGACCGCAGCGACTGTAACAACTACCGGGGCATCTCCCTCCTCAGTATCGTCGGAAAGGCTTTCGCACGTGTCGCACTGGTACATTTGCAGACCATAGCCTCCCGTATCTACCCAGAATCCCAGTGTGGCTTCTGAGCTGGCCGGTCAACTATAGATATAATCTTCCCTCTAAGTCAACTGCAGGAGACGTGTCATGAGCACCAAATGCCCCTCCACATTGCCTTCATAGACTTGACAAAAGCATTTGACCTGGTCAGCAGGAGCGGACGCTTCAAACTCCTTAAGAAGGTCGGCTGCCCCCCCCCTCGATTGCTTGCAGTCATCACATCGTTTCACCAGAAAACTCAATGCACAGTTTGCTTCAACGGAGCAACATCAGAAGACCACCCAGTCAGCAGTGGAGTCAAGCAGGGTTGTGTCCTTGCACCAACCCTTTTTGCCATCTTCTTCTCAGCTGGTATGTCGCCTTTCCTACGCCTGTAAAGAGTTCAGACTGACCATCAATTTGAAGAAGACGAATGTCATGGCGCAGGATGTTGAGTCCCCTCCAACCATCACCATTGATGGGTACAACCTTGAAGTTGTTGAGAACTTTACATACCTTGGGTCCACCATCTACAGATCGCTCTCCATTGATGTTGAGGTAAATGGCAGGATTGCTAAAGCAGCAGCAGTTATGGCACAACAGAAACAGACGGTCTGGAACAATATCAACCTAATTGAGAAGACCAAACTGCGTGTCTACCAGGCATGTGTGCTCGACACGCTCATCTACAATGCGAGGCATGGACCACCTACACGAGCCGCGAAAGGAAACTCAATAGCTTCGATCTGAGATTCCTGCGGCGCATTCTGCGCATCCAGTGGCAGGACAAATTACCCAACATGGAAGTTCTGGAACGGGCCAGCATGAATAGCATGTTCACCATCCTCAGCTAGAGGCGCCTTCGAGGGCTCGGCCACGTCAGGAGAATGGATACAGGCCGCATTCCCAAGGACCTGTTATAAGGCACACGATCGACTGGACGGCCACGTATGCGATACATAGACGTTTGCAAAAAGGAAATGAAAAAGTTCAACATCAGCGTCAACAACTGGGAGAGCTGTGCTAACAGCCGCTACGAGTGGCGACTTGCTGTGAGACAAGGCGATCAGAAAGCCGATGAAGGAACAATTGCAAACGTCGCTACAAAGAAAGCCAAGAGGAAGGCAAACCAGCATCAGCCCCAACAAGAATCTATCTTCACCTGCAGCAAGTGCAACAAAGATTGTCACGCAAGGGTCGGACTCTTCAGCCACTCGTGACGGTGCAGATAAGGCACCAAAACAGGGAGCTACACCATCGTCGCTCGAAGAAGGGCGGATGCCAACAACAACAACAATATATATATATATATATATATATATATATATATATATATATATATATATATATATATATATATATATATATATATATATATATATATATATATATATATATATATATATATATACCAAAGAAACACATACTATAATAGAAACCATGGCGTTACAAAAGGGATTACATATATACACTCTATCACACAGTCACACATAACGATAGGAATGATTATAGAAACATTGACACATAAATCTATAAAAACTATTACGCATAAGGTAGTCGTGTTTAAATACGCACTGTATACTTGCATATATATCCATATATACATACTGTCACATAAGGGTTGTATTGTTTATAAGTACCTTACCCTTACTAGAACATGCTGTACTTTCCTACAGGGGTAGGGGGTTTAGTTTTTAGTTGTAAAATTACACACAATAACAAAACCCTAAATACGAAATACGAAATTATATTGACAAATAAGTGACATATGTCTCTCGTAGCGATTGGATCGTTCCTCTAAACGTCCATTGATAGTGTCAATGAGAAAAGAAGGTGCACCTACTGCACCTGTTTTCATTTTTGTTATAACACTTCGTCGTCTTTCCGTACATAAAACAGTTTACTTTGCAAATATACTCCTGTCTTTCCGCACATAATCGTCACCACCGGCTTGTTTTGTGTGTGATTTTATGATTCATGTTGTGAATTCATGTATATGTGGTACCTTGGAGCGTACGGTAGCAACGAAATAATGGTAACTAATGCATTGATTCTTCACCATCTTGTCTTGGAAAAATGCTGGCAGAAAAAGGTACAATCTGCCAAGGCACAGATCGAATAGGACATAAATCCTACACAAATCACAACGCGTGAAACATAGTTCAACAGAGTGTCATCCAATCAGTAGACAAAGGAATCAAGATTTCAATGCAGAAAATAAGCAAACGAACAGAGTTATGATTTATCTTTTAGGATCATTCAAATACAACACTTAAAGATACAAATCAAAGATAATGTATTGATTCAAACATTTTCCTAAGGTTGAGGCAACATAAAATGGAGAACACAAAGGATATTTTCCTCAAGATGACCCACAAACTCTTTGAATACACCATCAGAGAAGAGATTATGAGGGAGAAAGAATGATGGAAGTACAAGAAGACCGGAACACAGGATAATGAATGATAGTAATGTAGCATAATAGTTAGCAGCAGCAACAACAACATGGTGTTTGTATATGTCTTTGACACGGAAGTAGAAAACTATAACTTTCAACGTTCATGCCTCATATATACTTGAAGATGTATGTTGTTTGTGCTTTACCCTTGTAAATTGTGAAAACAAGGTGAATAGAATTCATAATACTGATTTATGTTAGGTATGCGAGATATCTATTTAACTGGCATGATTGTTTATTTCATGTGCTTGATCAAAGGATATTAAACTGCATTCTCGCCACTTTTGTCATTCATCGTCAATCCTATGTAGAACAACACAGGCTAGCGGCAACCTTACAACTGCTATGAGTCTCTTGGGTGGATTACAAAACTGGTGATCAGCATGGAAGAACTACTGCTCTTTAACAACCGTGGGCATTAAAGAGAAATTGTTAAGCTGCTTAACAACAGCGAAAATAGCTCTAAGACGGAGTAGTAAACACGAAGCAGTGCTGATCATATCTATATGAGCTGAGGTGGAAAGGTAATAATAATAAAATCCCAAACTACCATTTTCAGTGCCAGGCAGATTTCTAAAACAACCTTCACATGTTATAGTTCCGCTTGACAAAAAACGTTTTTCATGCATGTTACTGCTACGTATTGTTGACTGCCAATAGTGTAATACAACTATTCACATTGACGTTAAACTAATTGTGTGATTAAAGGATAGTAAAATATACATAATCTTGAATTAATGAGTTTTATGTTCCTACAGTTAAGATATGTAGATTAGAAATCAATAAAACAATCATTTTTTGTGGCAACCGTAACAAGATTAGTTAGTTTAACACCCTTAAAACTTTGCGTAGAAAGTTGGAAAGAATTATGTCTATATCAATTTAACCAAACCGTAATCCTGAGTTTGAAATACACGAATGCATGTAACTCAATATTTTCCACAAAGTTTGAATATTTATGCAAAAAAGCTACATAAATTACTTACAGGCAAGGTTCGTGATCAGATTCCTCTGGCAAAAGTAATGATTTCCTGAATGTACAATTTGACTAAGACGCTTCCATACTGAAAAGAAGGATGGAGAAAGGAAATAAAAAATTAAAATATAAGTCGGTTCGATTCGCGTAATATTAGTAGAGTTCCACTCAATAGCATCATTATTTTGCTGTTTTCTTCATGAATACTCTCCGTTTGTTGCCGATTTTCCTACTTACAAAGCGTACCCAAGGTCTTCTAGGTCATTTCAAAGTGATTCCCCTTGCTACATGTTTTAATAAAACTGAATAATGGCTGAAATTAAACATTCCTAAAAACATGTCGTTTGGTATTGATAAACCTATCTGAACTACGTACTCAACCGATGACAAGAGTTGCCTATATGATTGCAATCTTGTGTCAGTACATTCACTTTACATTGCATTAGTTGTCATCCTAGATTTCTCTTTTCTGATTATATCATCCATTAGGTCCTCCATTGACAAATTTCAAAATAGTGTATTCTAGGTTTTGTTCGGTGCATACATCTGAACTATACCCGAAGATAGTTACCGTTGTCATGCCAAACGTGTGAGCAAGTGATACCTATTGCTCGTAGATATTTCAACTTGGATAACTTGCTAGTATAACAAATCATTACCACAAACGGAAAGAAGCAAATATTTAAGGAAGCAACAACAATGATGACAAATTATACCATTTTAGTGAAAAACTACAATCTAGGCAATGACGACGGTGATGTCGGCACATGTGATGAGAGATGTACTATTGCAAATTAACGCTAATACTTTGGATGAGAAAACTTATAACACCAATCTAGTACTAACGGCCTATACTGGATAGTGATGGTCATGTTATCAGCATATAGCAACTCGTTTGACAGACTATGGCGATTATTTTCACTTTCGAGAAGCACGACAAGTGACTACAAGATTATTTGTATGTCAGAGTCAATGTACAAGGTGCAATCAAAGATTTCAAATTTAAAGCATCACGTGATACCAGCGAATGCATCACTTATTTATGGGAAAAATTATTACAAACGATGAGACGGCAGTGCAGATGATGATAGTTTGCAACTAATTCTTATTCAGAATTTATATCATATCCACATCTAATTTAGTACAATTGTAGCTGTAATGTCTTTAAAAGTAGATAATGAAGTCAGCACGTTCAACATTCTAGTGACGAGTTTAATATCACTGATGAAAAAGAGACTCTTCATATGTGACACCTCTAAGAGGCAGTGGACAAAGCAAGTTATTTTGGTGGATGCATTTGACAGTACGAAACATATTACCTTCCAAAATTAAAAACCATCAAGACCAAGTGTGTATTAGTATCTGATATCTTAATGTCTGTAATCGTTGTCAAGAAGAACAAATACAGCAGAAGACAAAGCAGCATCGGAGAATATTCAGTAAACTGATAAAGTCAAAACTAAATAGAAGCATATATTAATTTTATTAACAATAAGACGATGATTACATTTCTGAAATATGGAAACTTCAAAATGTGTTGGCTCCTTATTGTGCTTTGAAGGTATATAATCCAGTCGTTCTATTAGATCTGCTTCGCTGTCCGGATTTTCATCAAGGTCATTTCTGTGCCATAGTATCCATGACATGATTTCATGGATGTGGATACTATGGATAGGAAATGTGACCATTGTTTTACTAATGGCATAAATATTTACATTGTCGGGTGAAACGTCTTGCGCATTCCTGCGCTATAAAAACGAGTTGAAATCTCTATTTTCAAACAAGCATCGCATGACAACATTGCACAGAAAAATTCTTGCGAATTAATAACAGTGTGTTGCACTTCGGGACATAGTTTTGTAATGACCATAACTAGAGTCACAATGACTTGGATACTCTTTTCAGTCTTTGCTTTTATTACGTTTGTTTTTATAGATATGGTACATATGAATATGAATATGATTTATAATATTCATTTTACAAAGAAGAGTAATTATATTTATCTCTAATGTCCATTGACTGTCAAACTAGCAGAAAATTCTGGCAACCGATCTTAACATGTGTAACCTATTTTCGAGGTAAAGGTTCTTTCGGTAAAACGTCTTTGAAAGTCTGTTATAGAGTTTTTAGAGTGTACTGTTTAGTTTATCTGCTACACATATTATGCTTTTATGCTATTACTATTTGTAATATATGTAAAATACCTACAAAATCATAACGAGAACAGTCCATGTATGTCCTCGTATTACGATGTCCGCCATCTTGGATTAGCATGAGAGTTTCGTATTTAGAGATTCTATACATTCACATTTGCAGTTATTCTTTCTAATGATAATAAGGTACTAATAAGAAAGTGATTTGCATGTTTTAGCGATAATATCGTTACAATACCGTTGTATCGAGGTATGCAATTCATGTTTCAATGTGACAATAGCGGTCGTCTGCATAAAGTGCAGAACCCGCATCTATATGAATCGATTCAATTATTCAAGACTTAAGTTATCATCATAAAGTTTAATTTCACCTAAACTTGAGCTCATAAAATGTTCTTATTCGTTTCATAGACGAGCTCTATGGTATTTAACTATTTATTGTTATGCAATTTATGTATTTGTAATTTTGACATTGTATACCATGCAAAACTGTATTGTTTACAATGCAATGCATGGCGCACCATACAAGACACTGATTGGTTACATGGGTTGCCGTGCATGCAGCGATTGGTTGGATTGTCTCACGTGGTGCCTGGGGAAGCTTATAAATACGGGAGCGCTGTCAATGTTGGTCAGACAACTGACGAGTACAGTCGGCGCCAGAATTCAAAGTAAAGCAAGCTTTCGAGTATGTACATTTTTTTGATCTTTACAAATATCATATCATAATAATAAATAATCAAGAATTGATGGAATAATAGATTGTTGCAGTTGTCTCCCACCACACTTGAAAGCCTCCCCCACCTCCTGTTGTTATATTAGAATTACATGATCTAGCTGTACACAATAACTATAGCTTTTATTTATTATTACAATTAATTAAACATTGCCAAAATTGTTCTCGATTTTATGTTGATGATATAACCCCTCTTTCATTGTTCCAACCCCAAACTTTTTGACTTTTTTTAAAAAATACATTTCTCTCTGTTCCTATATACAAATATATGTAGCACCCTTAAGGACCAAAAAGGGCCTTACAATTTGGTGTCAGAAGTGGGATTTCAAAAGTCAAATTGAAATCCATCCCAGGATACGAACCCCCCCACTCCCTCCTCATTTTTTTTTCAAGTGTGGTGGTCCAAATAGTGAAGAAAAAAAAAACAAAAAAAAAAAAAAAAAAACAAAAACATAACAAGTGGAAAGCAGATTCCTGTTGACTGACACGCATACAATGTCTGAGTCCCCAGATCCTGAAATCCAGTTTTGCCTAAATAGAGATGACGATGGTCATGGTGATGTAATCGATGATGATCAATATCAATGTGACGAGCATGGTTCAAGTCAAATTCACAGTGATGAAGAAGAGACAAAATATACGGAGCAGAACCAAAATCACTCCCATTACACAAGACGTGAGACCAATAATGCTGGCACCATTCCCATCCGTTTGTTTCCAAACTATGGCCCTAGTTTAAAACCTGAACCATTTAATGGTAAAGAATGCTGGGAAGAGTACATATCCCATTTTGAAAATTGTGCAGAGCTGTGCAACTGGACAAAACGGGACAAAGTTCTCTTTCTTGCTGCCAGTTTGCGGGGTCAAGCTAGAACCTATTATATGAGTTTGTCAAATGAGGAAAAACGATCCTATGACATCCTTGTTGCTAGACTTAGTCAAAGATTTGGCAGCTCTAGACATCAAAACAGGTGGTTGGCAAGGCTTGAAATGAGAAAACGTCAACCTAATGAACCTATTGCAGCACTGGGAGATGACATTAGGCAGATGGCGCAGAAAGCCTATTGCAATTTAGACTCTAAAGCACAGGAATCTCTTGCCCTGAACCAGTTTTATAAGATATTACCAATTGAAATGAAGTGTCGGTGTATTGATAAAAACTGTGAGACTGTAGCTGATGCCGTGGATGTTGTCGAGAGATATGAAGCAATACTGGGAGACGAATATGACAAGAAAAAGGCAAATGTTAGAGCAGTTGGGTCCAATGAAATGGAGCACCAAGGTTCTAATGACAATGGCAGAATTGGGGCAATGCTGCAAAGAATTGAAAAGCGACTAGAATTGTTAGAAAAAGGAAGTACCCCTTTTAAGAATGTAAAGGACTGGAGAAACCAAATACAGAACAGACATGCACCAAGAAATGAGAAGAGAAGAACGTGTTTTGTATGCAACTCCCCAGACCACTTCTTCAGAAACTGTCCCACCTTCATCCAATGCAAAAGTTGCACTGCACCTGGACATGATGATAGAAAGGACAAAGCTTCAAGTCAAGGAAACGAGAGTTCATCTTCAACATATAACCAGGGAAACGACAAACCGTTGATTCAATAGGCCTGGAGTCAGCGGGTAGTAATAGGCCACAAACTTCCATACCACAAGGAAAACAAAAGGTCAGAACAGGACACATTGGGGAGATCAGCAGTCAATGGGACAACGGATTTTATACAAATGGCATGATTGATGGAACTAAAGTCATTTTCCTCATAGATAGTGGGTCTACAGCATCCCTTCTTTCGTACAGCACGTATCAAAAACTGTGTGGAGAAAATAAGTATATGCTTACACCATTTGAAACAAAGGTAAATGATGTTAATGGAAATGAAATTCACACCTATGGATCCATAAACGTTGCCATTAATTTTAGTGGGATATCCTTTTCACAAAAAGTTATAGTCTGTGATGTGAGTCAAGATGGTATCCTTGGTCAGGACTTTTTATTAAGCCATGTGAATAAAATCAATTACAAACAATTCTTGCTTCACACAGACAAGATTGACATAAGATGTTGGATGGGAGGTAAAGCGCATGTCACATCCAGAATACTAGTACGAAAAACTACAATAGTACCTGCTAACTCTGCATTGTGGCTACCAGTAAACATACCTTGGACAGAGCACATGACAAAGTTTGGATATGTCGAGCCAACCTTTCACAATGAAATCCAGTGCAGTATGGCTCCCGGTGTGATTGATACACAAGCCATAGAAATGGTTGTAAACGTTGTGAATTGCAGTGATGCTGATGTTACGCTGCATGAAAACTTACCTATTGGTGTGTGTGAGCCATATGAAGATGTATTCTACTCTGAAAGAGTTGCCAGTATTAATAGAAACAAAGAAAATGTGACTGAGATGTGTGAAGGCAAGCTACCAGAGTACCTAAAAGATCTCTTTAAAAGAAGTTCAGCTCACCTTGATTACCTACAAAAAGAGGCCCTCGAAACAGTGCTCATAAGATACCAGTCTGTATTTGCAAAGTCATCAGCTGAGCTTGGTCGGACAGATAGAGTGCAACATTGCATAAATATCGGTCATTCCATTCCTATAAGACAGCCGCCACGACGTCAACCAATTGGAAAACGCGCAATAGAGCAGGAAGAAATTCAGAAGATGCTAGATCGCAGGGTCATAGAGCCTTCTAACAGTGCTTGGGCATCACCAGTAGTTCTAGTAACTAAGAAAGATGGTAGCATACGATTCTGCATTGATTATCGCAAACTCAATGATGTAACGGTCAAGGACGCTTACCCACTTCCAAGAGTTGATGAATGTTTGGATGCGTTATCTGGTGCCAAATGGTTCTGCTCCATGGACTTGAACTCTGGCTTCTGGCAGGTGGAGATGTCTCCTAACGATAAAGAGAAAACTGCGTTTGCGACAAGTTTAGGGCTGTACCAATTTACTGTAATGCCATTTGGCCTTTGCAATTCCCCCAGTACATTTCAGCGTTTGATGGAAAACATTCTAAGAGGCCTTCAGTGGATAGAATGTCTAGTATATATGGATGACATAATCTCACCAAGCACTACATTTGAACAGGGTCTTGACAGATTGGAGAATATCTTCAAGAGACTTAAAGATGCAAATCTGAAACTAAAACCATCCAAATGCATATTTTTCCAGAAGCAAATAAAATTTCTGGGTCATGTCGTGTCTGGAGAGGGTGTGTCCACCGACCCCGAGAAGATTGTGTCTGTGCAAGACTGGCCTGTCCCAATAAATGCAAAGGAAGTCCGTAGTTTCTTGGGACTCTGTTCATATTACAGGCGCTTTGTGAAGGGATTTGCACACATTGCAAGACCACTACATAAAGTATGCAACAAAGGTGCTCACTTCGTCTGGACTGAGGAGTGTCAATTAGCATTTGATAATCTAAAACAAGCCCTGGTCTCCTCGCCGTTGCTGGCTTACCCCATCCCTGGAATAGGATTCGTACTGGATACCGACGCAAGTGATAAAGCTGTGGGTGCAGTGCTCTCACAGATGCAGGAAGGTGCAGAACGTGTCATCGCGTACATGAGTAAAGCCATGAACATCCATGAGCAGTCATATTGCACTACAAGAAAAGAACTTCTGGCCGTTATCACTGCACTGAAAACGTTTCATTCCTATCTATATGGACAAGAAATTTTGCTTAGAACAGACAATGCTGCAGTAAGTTGGATAAGAAATCTCAAGAAACCAACTGGGCAGGTTGCTAGGTGGCTTCAAGAGCTTGACACCTACAATTTTAAAGTGGTGCATAGAGCTGGACGACAACACTCAAATGCTGATGCTTTGTCAAGAAGGCCATGTCGTGTTTGTCAGAAACAAGAACAAGATAATTTTGAAGGTAATAATGATGAAGACTGTGAAGATACACAACTTGCAGACCAAATCATCCATGTCGATTTGGTAAGGGTGTTAACCCGGAGTCAAAGTGCTGTCCAAGGCAGTGATCTCACACAAAGCCAAGCAGTACTTGAAGGTTGGGCACCTGACATCATACGTAATCTTCAACTAGAAGATCAAGGCATTTCTGCTATTCTAATTGCCATTGAGGGAAAGTCTGGACGACCAAAGTGGGATGCAATATCTGACAAAACATCAACAATAAAAACACTCTGGCGACAATGGGACAGATTAACAGTCATTAAGGGAGTCCTTTACCGTAAATTCTTTGAAAATGACGAGAATCAACCCACACTTCAACTGGTAGTTCCAAGTAAACGAAGACTAGATGTCCTAAAGTACTTTCATGATGTACCAACTGCAGGGCATTTAGGTGCTAAAAAGACCCTAGAACGAATAAAGCAGTCCTTTTACTGGCCAGGTGTGAAAGAGTTTGTCATGGACTACTGTCGTACTTGTGATAAGTGCGCAGCTAGAAAGCCATCCAGAAAGATCAATAGGGCTCCTTTAGGACAATACATAGTTGGCGAGCCCATGGAAAAGGTTGCTCTAGATGTACTGGGACCCCTTCCTATGACTGAAAGTGGCAAAAGGTTTATTCTGGTTGTTTGTGACTGCTTTACCAAGTGGAGCGAGGCTTTCCCCATTCCAGACCAAGAGTCCAGCACCATTATTAAAACATTTGTAGATGAATTTGTATGTCGTTTTGGCACACCTTTACAGATCTTGACAGATCAAGGTCAAAACTTCCAGTCAAAAATATTTCAGGAAATGTGCGACTTTTTAAAACTAGATCAAACAAGAACTACTAGTATGAGACCACAAGCCAATGGAACAGTTGAGAGATTTAATAGGACCTTGCAAGAAATGCTGACCATGTATGCTGAAAAGGATCAAAAGCACTGGGATACTTACTTGTCCCAAGTCATGATGGCCTATCGAGCTTCAATAAACTCCACAACAGGAAAAACCCCAAATATGATGATGCTGGGAAGAAACATCACCTTACCAATGGAAGCAGTGGTAGGGAGACCATACCCATCTCAATTCAATAATGAAGTAGACCCAGACAATTATTTGGAACGACTGCGCAACAATATGGAGAACGCCCATAATATCGCTAGACAATATCTTAGAAAAAACTCGAATTATCAGAAAAGGCATTATGACTTGCGTGCAAAGAAACGTTCCTTTACAGCAGGACAACCAGTTTGGATCTACGATGCATCCAAAAGAGTTGGTGTATGCCATAAACTTACCTCAAGATGGAAAGGACCATTTGTTGTTGTCAAGAAGATTGACGATGTTACTTACCTTATTAAGAGGTCACCAAAACAGCTCTCCAAAGTATACCATATTGACAGACTCCTGCCTTACCAGGGTAAAAACCCACCTACTTGGTTTACTAAAGACGCGTAAACCTTCAAAGTAGAGTCACCTTTGCATATGACAGTTATAGACATATGAATTCTTCATAATGTTTTTTTATATCTATATATATATAGTTTTACTCTACAATAACTATAGAATGTGTAATACGGATTCATTTTCCCTTCAGTACAGAAGTATATGAACCTTCAGTGGTAACCTTCAAGGAATAGAATATATGTCTTCAATGACAATTGATGAGTACTATAGTGAGCCTTTATTGACAGATGGTGATCCGGGATGGGCCATGTCAGATTTTATTATTGTGGATAGAAGCCGGCACACCTTTGAGGTATTTCTGAAATTTGAACAATGTAAGTCTGATAGATGGTGATTCAGGATTGACCAAGTCAAAGCAAAGATGAATCCTATAGTCTAGGATGGTAAGGAATCTGGCCTGATCAACCATGTTCCCTACCATATTGAGTAAAATGAGTTCAAAAGAGCGTACAAGATAATCCTTGTTAGGACACGACTGATGACAAAGAAAGAGTCAACCCAAGCTGAGCGCCTGCTTATACCACTGACCTGATGTGAAATAAAGAACTGAACATATTCCATGTCAGCATGGTTAATATGGATGGAATCATAAATACATATAGCATTATTACCTTTATATACCAGGTAGAACCTGTTTAGTTCTTTCATCCCCCACTGTCCTTCCAAAACTGTGAATGATATAGCTATAATCTATGCTGGAAGAAAGAATAATTTCAGCAAACAACGATGAATCATTTTTGTCTCTTTGCAGAATGGTGGAAACGTGTTGGCTATGTAACAAAACCTTTAGCAGCAAGAGAGAGCTGAAAAACCACATGATTCCAGCACCACATGGACGACTAATGGTTATATGCCCATGGTGCTATCACGAGGAGCGGACATTTAAGCGCGTACTTGACCTCAAGAGCCACTGTAAGAGGCATCATTCTGACCACGTAAATGGAGTGCCTGAAGATTTCTTTAGTGAAAACAATGCATTTTGGTTATCTTTGTATCCACAAGACTACAAGCGCATTATCAGATCCACCACATGGCATGACCCACTAGCCATAAGAGCAAGAGTCGTAGTGCTTGAGTGGGCAAGGAAGATCACTAGATCTACCCGAAACAGAAGTGAGTGGCTACAAGGCTGGGAAGCAGAAGGTAGACGAAATACACCCCAACCCACACCCCAGTTGACGAACCAGGACCAGCAGACCATGACCAACAGATTTGATAGTGCCACCCCTTTGTCTGAGTCCCAGTTCCAGCCTGATTATGAGGATGAGGATGCCAATATGACTCCATATAGTCCTACTAGACCAGACATGGGGAAAATGATGTTATGTGAGATTTCCTTGATCCCACAAAATATAAACGCAACAGTGCAACAAGGCCTCACAAAATACAGAGCACTTTTAAAGGACCAAGTATTATATGATCCGAAGGCCATGGCCGCCATTGCCAGAAGAATGGGAACTTTGAGGCCAAATCCCTCATCTTCCCCAGATGGCCAGTTCGTATCACTTTCTGACCAGACCCTGACCTCCCGTAAGAATGAGATTGCAGATGTACTTGGGGTGTCAACAGATTATATTCTGTCAGTTTCTCGTGCAATCTCCGCAGACTGGAAACCGACCAAAAGAGCCAGGCCCACGGAAATATATGAACCCTCTTTGCCAGAGTCTGCCATGTTCTTTCAGCCAGGGCTAGAACTAGCATCGCCAGCAGCAGAAGTCCCTGTGCCATTAGCAACGAATCCATCAAAGTTGTCTCCTACCTGCAATCAGTGTACTAAAATGTCTAAAATAGATGGATCCAAACCCCAAAAAGATATGTCCACAAATCAGGCCAGAGCCATTGCCCTGCTGTCCCAAGGATGTATGCCACTATTTCCGCCATCAAGAAGGGACTGGAACTCAGTGCCAGGAGAAGACATCACCTTTACAATTGGCCAGACATCCATCAAATGGCCACCAAAAGGATGGGAGGGAATGACCCCTGACAGAAAACTGCTGATATGGGAATATACAGCTATGGCATTATCTTCGGCAAAGACCGGGCTGCAGTTCCCACCTCAAGAAAGGCTAGATTTATTAGACACCTTCAATTTCCTGGCCCTACCAGGAACAGCAACATATCATTTGAGAAAAAAAGACCAATGCTTGGCAAAAAGCAGATATTATACATATGAAGTTTTAAGACAGGTAGCCAAGGAAGGTGGAGAAGAACCTGCAATGAAACATTGGTTGTCCATCCTGGAACAAGGAGCAGAAAATCGTGACAATGTTTATGATTCCTTAATAAAAAAGACTGAAGGGGTCACCTTGCGCCTAGATGCTGACTAGATGCTTTAAATTGCTAAATACTCTCAATCTGATTTACAAAGTAAACAAATTTCAGGAGAATTTTGTAACTTGGCGGAGAAGAGTGTAATGACCATAACTAGAGTCACAATGACTTGGATACTCTTTTCAGTCTTTGCTTTTATTACGTTTGTTTTTATAGATATGGTACATATGAATATGAATATGATTTATAATATTCATTTTACAAAGAAGAGTAATTATATTTATCTCTAATGTCCATTGACTGTCAAACTAGCAGAAAATTCTGGCAACCGATCTTAACATGTGTAACCTATTTTCGAGGTAAAGGTTCTTTCGGTAAAACGTCTTTGAAAGTCTGTTATAGAGTTTTTAGAGTGTACTGTTTAGCTTATCTGCTACACATATTATGCTTTTATGCTATTACTATTTGTAATATATGTAAAATACCTACAAAATCATAACGAGAACAGTCCATGTATGTCCTCGTATTACGATGTCCGCCATCTTGGATTAGCATGAGAGTTTCGTATTTAGAGATTCTATACATTCACATTTGCAGTTATTCTTTCTAATGATAATAAGGTACTAATAAGAAAGTGATTTGCATGTTTTAGCGATAATATCGTTACAATACCGTTGTATCGAGGTATGCAATTCATGTTTCAATGTGACAATAGCGGTCGTCTGCATAAAGTGCAGAACCCGCATCTATATGAATCGATTCAATTATTCAAGACTTAAGTTATCATCATAAAGTTTAATTTCACCTAAACTTGAGCTCATAAAATGTTCTTATTCGTTTCATAGACGAGCTCTATGGTATTTAACTATTTATTGTTATGCAATTTATGTATTTGTAATTTTGACATTGTATACCATGCAAAACTGTATTGTTTACAATGCAATGCATGGCGCACCATACAAGACACCGATTGGTTACATGGGTTGCCGTGCATGCAGCGATTGGTTGGATTGTCTCACGTGGTGCCTGGGGAAGCTTATAAATACGGGAGCGCTGTCAATGTTGGTCAGACAACTGACGAGTACAGTCGGCGCCAGAATTCAAAGTAAAGCAAGCTTTCGAGTATGTACATTTTTTTGATCTTTACAAATATCATATCATAATAATAAATAATCAAGAATTGATGGAATAATAGATTGTTGCAGTTGTCTCCCACCACACTTGAAAGCCTCCCCCACCTCCTGTTGTTATATTAGAATTACATGATCTAGCTGTACACAATAACTATAGCTTTTATTTATTATTACAATTAATTAAACATTGCCAAAATTGTTCTCGATTTTATGTTGATGATATAACCCCTCTTTCATTGTTCCAACCCCAAACTTTTTGACTTTTTTTAAAAAATACATTTCTCTCTGTTCCTATATACAAATATATGTAGCACCCTTAAGGACCAAAAAGGGCCTTACAGTTTCTACAAAATGACACTATGCCTTTATTCCCATGTCGTCGAATTGCAGCATCAATGTTCCATTTTAAAGTAAGACAACAAACTGGATATAGAACTAAATGACAATCAGCATGATAATGAAAAACGGTCAAGATGTGTTATTCATTTTTTGCCTCTGAGTGTTCGCTGGAGAACCAGAAAACGTATTTGGGATGCAATAATATTTGTATGTGTCTCCACTTTATGATACCTCTTAAAATATGTCAGTGGACTCAATAAGTACACGAAATCTTACTTAAGTCATGCAACGGAATAAGTTTATGGATTACGTAATTAGGCATGTCGATGCTAGATTTCGTAGCTTCAAATGTGAGAATGCCTATTTGGCACTGCAGTGTTTCTAAAAACGTTTCAAACATCAGATCTATCGTTTTGCAATATCACACTAATACGTACTAATTTATCTTTGACATATCTTGTTCTGTAATCTTCTTTGAGTGCCAAAATAATTGTTTAGGACAAAATGTTAAGTTTAAAGGTAGCAAAACAATTCTTAACGTTTTCAGTGTCACTTATTTTCTCTTATCTGTAGTTATAGAACATTACTTCATTATGTAAGGCACGTTTAGAATTATGTCATATCTTGAATTGGACAAAACTCCAAATGTTAGCAATGTGGATAGTCCATAGATATAACATTATATTTTTTAAACATCCATCGAAAATATTTGCCAATGAACAATGCTGACATGGGGTTCACCCTTCTCCTCAGAGACCAATCAGAAAGGTAACCCAAAAGCAATATATTATTGTCCAATGATGCCGCAAAATGAAAAAGTAAAGTAGCGTCATACTGTTTAGTCTTTGTTCATTCCTTACGAGATCTCTCTCTCTATTGAAGTTCCTACATAGGGATTTATATTTAGATACCATATGTATGTGTCCATCAGAGTTCTCAATATTAAAGCCTACCTTTTAGTGTTATCCAAGATTAACATTATTCGTGAAAAGGTAAATCAATGTTTCTACGTCAAACCAAATCCCAAGCGAATGCTATCATTTACCTTATATACATGTTTGCATTCCAAACAACACAACATGTGGATGACTGTTACGTTGACTTGTGTCCAGAGACCAGAATCAAACAAATTCTTTTTCATCGAGCTATAACCATTGTCAAAATAATGATTCACAAAACACATTTTCCATTTCACGCACAAGTTAGTCAAACACAATTACAATATTGACTGACATAATATATAATTTTTTTTAGTAAAGAAAGGTTTATTAAGTGCTGACTGTTCGTACCTGATTCGTACTGGATTTGGCAGGTTGGGTAGGAAGGTGGATCTGCAGTTCCTTAGTGATATTTTTGAGCTATTGTTCCAGTGCGAAATTTCAGATATTATCACATATGTTTTCTACATAATTATATTTAAACTAATACCACAGCAAATATTTCTAGTAATAATAACAACAATAGTATTAGCATAATGAAGGGCATTCATTATATCAGGGATTTGATATGAAGCAAGAATGTGATTATATGTGACATAAAGTTCCATGTTATTAATTGCGGTGTGATGACTACTATGATGATGACGACGATGATGATAGTGACGAACGTGATGATTAGTTTATGCATCTGTGTATATTGTTTACATTTGTGAAGCGAGAAGCAGTACAATAAAAAGCTTTTTAAAGAGTAATTTCTAAAGCTATTAGCAAATAAGTTTCCAGATATGTCAGTTTTAAATTATAGAAGTAATTAAATGCCATTTTTTGTTTTGTTTGCACAATATACGACTAGTTGTTAAGAACAAAAGGGGATTGTGTGTGCCATTGCCAATGAGAACCATAGCATTCTAACGCTTGAGAATTTATTAAGCTTTCAAAATTAATGTATCGTGCTTACTGCTGAAGCAAGATTAATTCCGAATGAAGATAACAACATTATGTAGGTAAGTTGATATCTTAGTACATTTTTGTGTCAAAATCGAGAGCAGATAAAATGAACGTACGACTTTGATAAATATAATACTACCAAGAACGGTAGAAAGGTACAAGTGCACTTAATTTGGTTCTTTGTGTTGGTTTTTATTTTTGTAATTTTAAATCCAATCAAGAAAATATTTTCAATAAATAATAACAAAATAAAGAAGGAGCAGCTTGATGGGTGAACGGACATTTTGGATTTCACCATATATCTGCATGGAATCGTAAGAATAAAGTACCTATGAGGCACAAAATATCTTGCAGACAATCATTAATGACACCGAAGTCGTCACGTTAGTTCATCCTCTCTGCTGATGTGCAGGTTCGGCTTAATAATGTAATCATAACATGTAGTGTACTGAACAATTGTAAATGTTTATTAGGAGATTATCGGTCCGTAACAACCGTTGCCGAGTAGATCACTGCGCGTAATACAATCCAATCCTGAAAATAAGCACCGGGATTGCAGATCTGCTTCAGATGTGGATTGGCATCTAGGGGCAATCATTTGCAATAAACGATGTCGTGACAACAAATACAACTCGCTGTCTGTGGCATTATTACCAGCTTAGAACAATTAAACAACATGTAAATAAGGAAACCCCACGTACGGCACGAGAATATTTTCACAATTACACCAAAATAATCCCTACTGTTGATGATCTCGCCGAAGACTGCAGTATGATCAAAGAGTTGGAAGAGCGAGATAAACAGCGTGATGAAGAATGAAGAACCAGCAAACAATGAAACAAATAAAGGAAATATGCAAGTGCTTGAGATTTTCTCCTGTGAAATACATGAAACGACAGGAAGAACGTAACGACTATTTACTTGTGCTGTGATGATATGATTTTTTATTTTTATTTTTGTCATTATAATGTACCATCGAAAGAAATTGACCGATGACGATATCGCCAAAATCAAATGGTTACTCGGAAAAAGTAACAGTCCGTGAAATACAGGTCCAGCTTAACATTGGGACGTCAAAATTATATCGCTGTTAGGGGACGTCAGCGGATGTTAGTGACGATAAAGTTACTAGGCCAGTCAGCGATAAAATATCGGCGAGGGTGACTGACGCCGAAATATGTGACGCAGTCAACAAACTCAAGATTAACTTGGCCGAACTCAAACGGGTCAACGAAGAAATGACCAGAAAAAGTAAAGACGATAACAGAATCTTCATGAAGTTGACAAATGATCTGGTGAGGATTATTGCGGCACGAGACAAACCACGAAATGACCTCCACGTTTTATTCAAGCGACTAAATGAACTGAGGCAGCGGTTACAACGGTAACAGATGCATGCCCTAGATGGAAGTGTACATTTCAGATGTAATCATAATTATATATGCACTTCCATCAATAATCATGGGTCGCATTTGTGAATTTTACCATTAGAGAATAATTGTTAGTATAAAATGTCAGAAAAAGAAACGTCCAGAGAAGTATAGATGATCGCGCTGATGATGAACAAGAAAAAGAAAAAAAAATAAAAATTGTGAAAGGAAATTGTATTAAAACTGTTGATGTGTGGTCAAGACCTAACAATCATGATCATTGTTTACATTTTACGCTGAACAGCAATGTTGTGATAATTTATTTATGTTTTAACAAGAAAAATTGATATTGTTCAAAAGTGACATGATGAAATATATACGTTGTACCTGGGCAGTTGTTTGGTGGAAGTGTACGTTTCATATATTATTATAATGATTTTCACAAACAAAAATCATAGGGGCGTCAGTGCGGCGAAATAATCACTGTCCAGCGTCGCCGGATGAGATAAATTTTATGTTTAGAAATTCATCAACAGTGTAAGAGTTTTTTATGCTGTCGTAGTATTTGTTGCATCTCCGTTTGTAATAAATCAACATCATTTTGTAATTTGTATAGCCTCATTTCTCACATGCATAAATTTTATTTCGAACTCCGTTAGCACAGCCCAGACACGGAATAATTCTTTGTGGTCCTCGTTTTCTTATCGCGTGACTGTGATGTATTCACCGTGGCATCATTTTTACCGCATCGTTGTGTTGAATTTTGAAACAACCAAGCGCAATAATTAGTTCCTACGGATGACATTATAATAAGTGTATTGTTAATTAGATTTAAAATCTGATAAATAAATAATATAATGATCAAAATAAGATGAACTACCAAAACATCACAGAAGAGAACAATAGAGATATGCTGATATATACTTGGAGCTAAACAATCGTGCATTATATTTAATAACATTATTTTAAATAAATATATCACCATGATTTATTTGATTTATTCTGTCTGCTGTGCGATTGTCTTAATGTAGACACTAAATCATTTCGTGTAGAACCATGCCAGTTTCAACAAGCCGAAGGAATTTTAGACGAATATTACGATCGTCTCGATGAAGACTATTTTGATGGTCTGCTCGCTTACGTGATAATGTACCACACGATAAATTAACTGACGTTTCCCAGTGTGGTTATCAGGAATTAAGTGAATAATATTCGTTGTTCGATGTTCCGGTTTATCATTCCACAACAGAGAGCACCATTAACAATTTCATCATGATGGGCAGTATTCATGAAAATTGCGCACAAGGATTCATCGTACAACATTTCAAAAATTTCTACGTGTTTACGGGCGATGATTGTTATAATCGTTATTTATTTTATTTATTTAAATGATTATCATCTCATAATGTGATTTATTCGTCATCTGAATTGCTAACTTGTCCTTGCTCTATTCAGCTAGAAACGTTAGTGTCGACGACAACGACGTCGGTGACTTTATTGATGATTGTGATGGAATCTACCGTTGAGTTAGTAAATGAAACAGATGAGTTGATGACCATGGTTAATGTTTCTAAAAAGCAGGTTGACGATGTCACGACAAAAATGACATTTCTGCAATATTTGTAAACGACGAAAAGGTTATAATTAATTTCATGATTTTATCGAATCTAAGCGTGATAACTGCATCATATACATCAATGACGATAATCATCCGATTTGTTGTCCAAGATCGACAAGAAAGAAACTAACGATATTGAGTGACGGTGATACGGTAGAGGAACAAATAAATATCATCATGGCCGGAACATCCAACAATGCTGAACTCGTAAAAGTAGCTCGTACAAGTAGCCGAACAATTACCGAAATATTACTCAAAGGAAATCATTAACAGAACATACATAAAATATTTAATGTCAAATATGTTCAGGAACGAAATCCAGATTATTTATGCATTGAATTACCTCAACATGAATCAGGATCTGGTCGTAGAATAATCCATAAAAGGAACTTGATTGTTCTGCATGTACATGGGAAAATCAGAAGAAGCATGAAAATCAATAAAAGAGCATTAATCCATGGTTAACATCAGTTACAGAAGAAATATTTACGGAGAAAGTAAAATCTGAAATATGGAATTGAATCATATGCTAATTTTAGCAGTGATATAACATTTAAGCCTGGTGATCGTAGGCGCTTTGTTATACAATGGGAATCCCTTCACGGAATAAAAGATGTTCCATATATTTTTTATTGTAGATTACTGACATGGCATTAGACGAGAACAATTCGGATCAATCAACACAGCAGACAACGATGAAATAAATTTGTATGATTAGTTACAGCAACTATCCGAGTTATCGTTCTGAACGTTGATGCTAACTCGGATGATCTGAAATTATTCCGTGACAATTAGGAAATCCTGATATGAAATATGTCATCAACGATTACAAACTTGATCATATAAAGATATTCATCATTTAAACATTTTATTAGAGAAACCTTCAAAATATCATAGAAATGCTGAATCATCGTAAAGACACCGGTAAAAATATTGCTATCTTCACGCACAACAAACATAAAATCGAATATCCCGTATAGAGTTTGGCTAAGCTATTACACCATCAAGGATTTCGTATTAGTTATTATCACGCCGATACTAATCCGACTCAAAAGAAATTGGACTTTAGCAATATCGACGCTGCTTACCACGAGGCTGACATAGTTATCATAATTCATACCAATGATGCAGGTATCAGCATCATTGGTGATCGATTTACCGTCAAGTTTGTGTTTTCTGAAGAATTACGATCTGTCAAAGCAACTAACCATTCAATTAATTGGTTTTGATGTATTAATGACGTTCATTATTCGACAACATAAAAACAAAGCGATTTTAAATTGCCGCTGACCCGTGAAAATGGTGAAAATAAAATCGTAAATCGTACAAATGGTATCGATGATGAAACGATGAAATTGTATAGATGTCCAAACGCTGGTGAGTAACAATCCAGTCAAGGATTTGTTTTCATCAGTTATATCATTGATGATAATAATTCTAAGATGCATTTTACTTCACTATTAATAAATGCAATGACGAATACCGGTTACAAGATTATAGTGCAACCGGCTGACGACTACGAAACAACATCAATAAACCATCCAGCGACGATATAAAAAATAATGCTGCTGTTGATGATTTTTTTCTAAAGAACTGTCGGAGAACGCATAAAATAATAAAATTCCTTTAACGTGGACTCGGATCTTCCAAAATATAACAAATAAATCCAATAGAACAATTTGAACCATATGATGCAAAGAAATCATTTCTCAATCACGTGTTCCAAGGTGACGTTGGTAAACTGCCACAGAATCACGTAGAGAGATTAGATAAAGACGGTACACGATTTCAAAGCTTTATCGAAGCAATCGTTGATAAATCCAATAGCTACAGTGAAACCAGCTTCGTTTAGAAAATATCAGTCCAAGGGAGAAGTTGAAATCGGTTTGAAACCATCCTGGGTTTGGTGACTGCGTCATTGATTTATGCGTAAGTCACCCCTGCCAACATATCTTCGCATGCCAGCCCAGTGACCTTATTGTCAACAACGTCCGCTGACGATACAATTTTGACGCCACAAAGTCAAACCGGGCCAATATTTCATGGTCTGTGACCTTGTCACGTAACGATTTGATTTCGGCGATCTCATCATCGCTGAATTTCTTTATATGGTTCATTAATGAAACAATGAATATGTTTTGCATTACAGAAAAAGTAAATAATGGTTACTTTCTTGCTGTCGTTTCATATATTCTTCAGGAGAACATCTCAACCTCAAACATATTCTCTTTATTTGTTTAGTCGTTTCGATGGCCATGTTTATTTCATCGCGCTGTTTTTCTCGTTCTTTTCGCTCGTTTATTATTATGTAGTCTTCAGCAAGATCAGAAACAACAAGGATTATTTTGGCGTAATTGTGCAGATATTCTCGTGCCGTACGTGGGGTTTCCTTATTTACATGTTGTTTAGGTGTTCTGTGCTGATAACAATGCCACAGCCAGCGAGTTGTAGTTGTTGCCATGACATCGCTTGTTACAATTGATTTCCGGAGATGTTATTCTACATGTGATACAGATACGTAATCAAGGGAATTTTCCCAGGATTTGATTGTATTACGCGCAGTAATCTCCTCGGCATTGGTTTTTACAGATCGTAGAATCCTTTAATAACCATTTGCAATGGTTTATTATAATATATGTAATGATTAAATTATTAAGTAGATCCTACACATAAGCAAGAAGGTTGAACTAGCGCGACGATTGCGGTACCAGTAATGATAGATTTTAAGATATTTTTGCCTGTTAGATGCTTCGATCGTACGACTCCAGGCATATATATGGTGAAATCCAAAATGTCGGTGCACCCTCAATGCTGCTGAATAAAACAACAATATATGTAAAAGGTAACAGGCTGAACCAAGTCACTCCTTAATCATTTGATTAAAATGGTAATGTTTTCTTACGTCCCCAAGCATTATCACATAACGTAAGTAGATAAATTGCTACAACAATGTGTTCAATAATATAGCGATAGTCAAGTAAGAATAACCTATTTTATTTTAGGGTGATCTTGTTCATTCACTGTCGGTTAATAAACTATTTTATAAATTTCATTGCCTCGTATATAAACGTGTTCGATCAAAGTACATTGTCCAGAAGTAAACTTGATTTGTTTAAAACAAACATACGTAATTGGAGACGGTACAGTATATATTTTGAAGAAGAAAAAAAACATCAGCTGAATTTATCTTCTTTTATCCACACTGGGATTTACCAAGGAAATATAACCTGGTTCATGCAGACCCTTTTTACCCATCAAGTGTTTTGATTTACTGTTTGTTTTATTGGGATATATGAGATTCACTTCCTTTGCTCGCCATTTGGCGATAATCTGTTTTATCAGGTTCAAGTCTCTTGCTCGATATTAGGCAATCATTTGTCGTATCTTAGATGTCCTTCTTTTAAGACTGAGCATTATATCAGTACATGGTATAAATTACACTTTCTAATATAATATGATACATAGGTTATTTGTTCTGACACATTGTCATCTTAACGGATAACGATATAATTGAGTATAATCACCTATTATAAGAGGGATATTTGATATCCACATCTCTTACACAAGATCTGGTAACAATATGTGATGTCTTAGGCTGGCTTTTGTTTTTTGTATTGTGCATACATATGAGTGCAAATTATAAATGTCACTTCGAAATGTCTGCAAGTGCATAATATACTTTTTATAACTGCCACTTTATTGAAAAATGAACGAAATGAAAGTATAATGTTGTATTCACAGTACTCATACCGTTTAAAAGCTACGTACGGATATAATATTACAGTATCTGACATCAGCTCGTATAGAGGTGGTCGAGATATACTGAACTATTCCGAATACTGCCTGCCTGCCAGTGGCATCGTCAAATACAAATTAAAGATAGCATAATGTGCAAACTGATTACATGACCCAATTTGCACTATTCGTACAGTGCATTGAAAGAAAAATAAAACCCTTTATGTATCAAGCATATGCGTGTTAATTTGAAAGTGCCTATTTCAAAACCGGAAAGATACAATATTGAGTAGATAATCGGCTTACTATGGTGATGTGTACAGTGTCTACTGGCGTCATATTCCCCGCTGTAATATTCATTGTAAAGTACTGCAATGATGCAAAGATTATATATATATATATATATATATATATATATATATATATATATATATATATATATATATATATTTATATTATGGCATAATTACAAACAGACTATTAGTTATCACTCTTTGTAATTGTGTTGTATAAATACGTATACACATAAATACAGAACGACAGAAAAGGACATAAGTACAGGTATGGAGAGAGAGAGAGAGAGAGAGAGAGAGAGAGAGAGAGAGAGAGAGAGAGAGAGAGAGAGAGAGAGAGAGAGAGAGAGAGAGAGAGAGGCATAATGTGAAATATATAATCAAGGAGAGTAGCAAACATATATAATGTTGTTTCTGTACCACCAGATTATAATTTACATCAGTTATATATATATATATATATATATATATATATATATATATATTTAAGTATATATAAAAGGTGATAAATTACCAGCAATTATTAAATTATTAATGTAGTTTGTACATGATACAGAGAGTCTAAGAGCCTCTTTCATGAGTATATTAAATGTATTTAGAAGCATCTGTCTGGGTCTCTGACAAATACAAAATAAAAACAAATTTCTCACCAAGAACCAGTGACATAGTTTTACGTACGTCGAAAATTATACTTGCTGATGGGACTGATTAGGTCATTGTAGCATATCAGGAAGTTTGTATATTCATCTGAAGAAAAATAAGATTTGATCCATCTTAATTATATAAAGAAAATGCAAGAATGCAAGTATCAGATGTAATTACATTATTTTATGTTTCAACGTTTAAGCATATCTTTAAAACAACATCGGACATCTGTAAGTAATATGCAACGAAGTGATAATATAATACTACATAAACATGTACAAACTGGTCATTTATATTGGAATGATTTTAATTGAATTGAATATTCTAGAGGCACTTTTTAAGACATGTAAAACTAAATTTAATATCTATTTATTTACTGTGGAACTGTGAGCAAAGACATGTCGCTGAACACGTGATAAGTTTAAGAAGATAAATCTACACTTTTTAATAAACCTGACATATTCGGTAAATAGAAATTTACATTCTCACATAAGATGAGACAATTGCAGAGCTAAATCTACTTGCTATAGTATATTTGAGTTATTCAGAACAGCTAAATCGACTTTCTTTAATAAAATCGACACTGTTTTATAGCTAAGCATTATTGTACTAATACATATGAGATATGAAGTGGAGCTCAGTCTAATTTCTATGTAAACAACTTGTTCAAGATGTAGCCATTTATTAAACAGTTCCAGTAGAGCTAAATATATCTTCCGTGAAAAGTGAAATTGAGTTTATAGGTAAATTCTGCGTTAGTAATGTTGGAATAGTAATAGTGGACACGAAGTCACATTATTAAGTGTATTATCCCAAAAGTGACAAATAAAGGACGGAATCAAAACTTTTTTTTATAGAACACCAAATGTAGAATAGCTAACAAAATACTTGCGAAAAGGAAACTTTGGCAGAATCACTTGTCCAATACATGTACAGTAATCAGGGTTTAAATGTACATTCCCAAAGGCAGCTAAAATGAACATATATAGTCAGAAAGACAAGAAACTTATACCGATAACAAATGTCAACAGTAACAACAATATCATTCGTAGTAGTAATTATAGTAGTAACAATAATAACAATACAACTAATACTATTACCACTAATAGTAATAATTAATTCTTTATCTTGTTATTGTTTTTATTATTATTATTATTATTATTATTATTATTATTATTATTATTATTATTATTATTATTATTATTATTATTATTATTATTATTATTATTATTATTATTATTATTATTATTAAGTAAGACATAACAGTAGAATAAGCAAAAAGGAAAGTCAGCTATGTAAACTTATAGGAATGTTCCCCATGCTGTCTTGAATAACGTAGTCAGTCTATTCAGTACATAAGATATATGGAGACGACCAAGTCATATTCAGCATGTGTCCAATAAACATTGAATAAAACGAGTGTTCATGTACAAAAACGTTTGAATGATTACTGTACATCTACGTTGGTCGCCAAATTATTTTGTATACATATTTTATCATATGCCAATGATATATGTACTGAATACATTCTATTTAACCTTAGATCAAAATTGCAAAAGTACGAAGCGTCTGATATTGTGTCCGCCAAAGATGTCTAATAGTGTAAGATGAGTGATATGTATAGATGAAGAAACGATTATATATGTATGTGTAACAGTGGAACAAGTCTAAACTGATGAACATGCATGGCTTAAATGGAATAGACTGGGGGAAAAATGAACGCCTATAATATAGCACTATATTTATTGCTGTTCTCCTGATATAAAATACACATATAATGTCATCATGAAACATTTATAGTTTACTGTAGTCATGGAAATTATTCCTCACATTTAAGACATGGAATCATACATGAAATATGTTTCTCTGCTCTTTGAAACAGCATTGTGTATCAATGTTATAGTCCAATATGCTTCCTATGGAATGGATTTAAAATGTGTTATAACTTACAACACAAAAATACGCGAATTGGAATTGTTACTGAAATAATTTCTGCAGTCCATCTGTATTGGATTTTTGTTTGGCAGAAGATTATTATTATATATATATATATATATATATATATATATATATATATATATATATATATATATATATATATATATATATATATATATATATATAAACTTAACTAGATAGATTGATGGTTTGATAGGATTTAAGTTACCACTCAGCTGATCGATGAGATGAACCCTGCACTTTGGGGCCAAATCTTGATCATGTTGACTTAATGATTCTAGAAGTGGCCAGACTAAAACAAGCAAAAGGGAAATTATATGAGGTAGATATTGGTGTGTTAATTCACGTACGGTACATTCAGTATCATTGTTGGAATAGTGCTCCGTGTCAAAATTAAAATTAATAACAACCTTCTCATATGCAAATGGAATGTCTTCAGATCTATGAACAGATTACGTATACCTAGAGTGTTGCATGACAAACTAAGATGTTTTTACCTCACTGATACCGTGATTTTTGTAGGTAAAAATAAACTCCTTCTAATGAACGATTGGCGTTAAACAAACATTCAACACCATTTCAAATCTTTCGATACCCTTGCAATTGTTAGTGTTATTTATAGACAAAAGCGAATGATAAATGACTTGTGACTTAAATGATATCAATAGCTTCCATGTAGTCCAAGATTTGCAATGGTGACGAGAATACGCTACACTAATATTAAAACAGGAATAATCAATAGCAACCGGATACACAAAGGCACTTCAAAATTGCAACTGTTGATTTCCGAGGTTTATTTTACAGCAACAGACATTCTGATTTAGCTACTCATTTGTCACTCACTGGATTGAAAGATAAAACAATGATTTGTATATAATCAGAAAATATAAGACACATCACTATGCATAATTTAAATTAATAGCTATTAATATAATATTTGATTTTTTGATAATATATATATATATATATATATATATATATATATATATATATATATATATATATATATATATATATATATATATATATATATATATACACTTGTTAGTTACATAATAAAGATATATGAATACACAGAGATAAATAGTTTTAGAACTTTTTAGTATGTATAATATTTATAATATATCTTAAATTGCACGCTTGTTAGTGTACATAATAAAGATCTATGTATTCACAGAGATAAACAGTTTTAATAACTTTTATTATGTATAATATTTATAATATATTTTAAATTGATCTAATTTTGAAGATTATACTTCGTATTTCAAATTTCCCATTTTTCCTATTGTTTCAATTTATCTGTCAGTAGTTAATTAGTCAATACCAAATTGTTATGTTCTTTAATCTATGCTAGTTTAAAGGGTGTAATTTGAGTTGTCAGCACCATCAATTATTTTGGAATGATTATATAATATTTTAATTTCAAAACATAAACTGAAAAAAAATGAAAAGGAGATAAAAATATTACTATAAAATTTCTAATAAGATATTTCCAAAAGATGGATCTTAAAATATTTTATATTTTAATATAGATATTTATTTTGAAGAATACTTATTACATTCAATATTATGTAGATAATACTTCTAATTATATAATTTGGGTTATAATAGAGTAAACTTAATTGTAATTAAAAAAATAACAAATGTACATAAGAAAATGGGTTAACATTCTTAATACATTATAAATACAAAAATCAAAATTTAAAACTTGAAATTCACAGGTTCGCATTTTCTTGTAGTACAATATTAAACTGCACACACTGTAAAATAATGTACTGTGTGATAATTCTAAATGTCAAATTGCAATTAAACCCATACTTAATGAGATTGTATTCTTACATTTATTGTTTTTTTCCGTTTATTCGTCCCCATGCTTTCTGTAGCAGGTATAACTTTGGGAATATTCATAATAATTTCTGCCAATAATAATAATTTAAAAATGTTGATGTGTTCGGTCATATGTTTTGCCTATCTCAATACTGATTGATGGTAAAACAAAGCTTATATATATATATATATATATATATATATATATATATATATATATAAAAGCTTTGTTTTATCTGTGTATGTGTACCTGCTATTATACAGTTGTTGTTAGATTGTCACACCTGCTATTTCATTCACAACTGGTAGACCTACAATCAGCCGTACTCTTGTGTATTCTGAACAATATTGAGACATGTTTGGTTTTAAATATTTGCTTTGATGTTCCTGATCATGAGTAAATAACTCAGTGTTGCAGTTTAAAATCATTTTCCTAGTTTACACTCCCAACAAAAAAGTAATTATGCATTTCCTTTTAAATTATTCACCTCTTCATTTCCATATGTAATTAGGCATCCACCTCCCAATTAGTTTCTTTATGTATAACACCACGGCTGGTTCGAGTTTGATGTTGTTATTATTATCGTTGTTTGGTTTATTTGTATTGAATACTTTTCTTAATAAATGCTTGGGAAAAAAGAAAATGAAAAACTTGATCATTTTCTCTGACGTGCTTTTCTAAATTCCCCTTGTTCACTACACTGTTCACTTTGTAGTAGACTCGTGCCATGTAAGACTTTGGATGCAATAAGCCATATGGTTAAGTAATGGTACACTTTGGATGCAAGACTTTGAATGCAATACGCATTTTGAGCACAGTACAGTTCATATAATTTGCTTACCCGCTTCTTTAAAAATGTTGAATCATCGGTGTTATTTCAGCAATTGGTTTGTAAAAAGGTTGTCACTATAACTTATTTTTATTATTATTCTTATTACTAAAGATTGTTATTATTATTATTATTATTATTAATAATAATAATAATAATAATAATAATAATAATAATAATAATAATAATAATAATAATAATAATATTATTATTATTATTATTATTATTATTATAATTAAAAAGACAGAATTATGTCTTTTTATGATTCTTATACCAATTCATTACAATTAGTAAATAAAACCTCACCATCAGTTGCTCTTAAACACGAGTGATTCTCTTTCAGTTGCAGGAGAGCTGTAAAGATACAAAAATGTAAACTTAACACGAAACAAAACACATGTCAGGTTTGATTAATTAACCTGGCTGTCTTGTGTAGACCAACAGTCCTGTTTATAGTCAACAGAAGCAATAATCCGCTTGCTTTTAAAACCCTTATTTTTGTAATCGTTTAGGACGAACACATTTAACTTAAAGAAAGAAAATAGCAAAACGTGTCAACACAAAATGAAAGCAAATAATTAAAAGTGTTGCTAGCGATAGTCTAGTAAAAGGTTGGCACAATAAAAGGTTTAAAAGCTTAATTACCTTTTAAAACAAATGAAAATAAAACAAAAAGAGAAAGATGTAATTTATGGGTGAGCATATCTCGCGAAAACAGAATGCACGAGGCAATTAATTACATATTAGCGGTCTCATTTACGCAAGCATTCATTCATTTATCAATTCGTTCGGTTATTTATTTGTTGTTACTCACTCTGATATTCCTGGTATTTAGAGCAGACTTCCTGGTAATTTTCTATGCTAAGACCTGACTGATTGTTAAATTGCGTGCTTTGTTGGAATAAGTTGCGGACTACTGGATTCAGTGTTGAACTGTTGTTTTGTGGTTCGCTTCCATGAAAACTTCTATATAATCCATAATAAAGACTCTGGCGATCAGTCACTATGGCATCTGATGGAAGATATGTATTGGAGTAATGAGCAGGTCTTTACACATATGCACTGTTAGCATTACATTGAATACACCAAAGTAAATTAATGTTAATACAATAGAACACTAATTTTATTTTAGTTGTGCCTCTGTCAGAAAATACTACAAAAACTAAAACATCAACACCATCATTATCACTGTGGACTTCGACTTACAACCCTTGCTTACTTCATCATCTATAAAAGTGTCACAGCTTGTATGAAGGCATGCAAAACTGTGCTATTAAACAAACTTACCTTTCCAAGTGCATACATATATAAAACGAGATGTAAAATTAATACAGCTGAGACAACTGCGGCATTTAAATTGAATACATATCACAGTAATATATGCAACTATTTCAATGTTGAATCCAATTTCATAACTGTTCACAAAGATACCTGTAGTTGCTGTAGTAAAATCACTTCTTTAGTTTAAACATCCATTGTATATTGGTCCATGTCTTGCAAATGAATTTAGTTTGAAATACGTTTAACATGTATATTTGTCTCAACTGTTGCTCCTGCAATGTCATGACTAGTGTTGCTACTGCTACTAAAGTTAATTGTTTTCAGTACTACTTTTATTAATGTTGCTACTCCTACTACGTTTCGCACTTTAATCTGCATGCCATAGTTTTGATATAGTTAACTAAAAACGATTGCTATTTCCTTTCACAACGAATTATACTGCTTCTATTAATACTACTAATATTATTACAAAGCTCATCGTTATTGTAATTAATTTATACTACAAGTAAAAAAAGCAACAAAAACAAATAGTTCTTGCAGTCCAGTTTGATAGAAATAACTACTGGTGTTAGACACATGTATTAGGCATCCATTAATGGAAATTTATAGATTTTTATGCGAATTTATTTTCTTTGTTCAGCGACAAGATACATAAATCTTTGATTTCATGGCTTTAGTAACCATACCATCAATGAAAGCTGGTACCGCAAGAAACGAGTGTGTTCATAATATTTGATTAAAGACGAAAAGTGATAAATGCTGTAGCAGGCTTTATATCTAAGTATTATGGAAACATAGAGTGCGCAAAGAAACAATGTTATATCAAATAATTTGATACTCACAAGACGGACCCTCCTTTGCCCATCCTCGTTGTGTGTAAATGATAACGGCCACTACTGAAAAGAGTCCAGATGGTCATATTGTATCAAACTTTGTTTCTGCAATTAGGCATAGAGGCTGTATTGGTCTTTGAAACGTAACTTATGATCTAATATTATAATGGATGTTTAGTTTTGTATGATATATGCTCCTATCATTAACACTTAATCTCCATTTCTGTACAGCCGATAATCTTATTTATCAGAAAAAAGTTTAGTTGTCGTACACATACATTGAACTAATATTTGCATGTGCAGTGATGATAACACTACAACAGATAACATAGAGAAATAATGATTTACCTGTGCATATAACAGTCCTAGCCGTTATCATGTTTTCACTGTTTGCCATCTTCAAACGTATATGGTCTGCTACAGCGGAATCCAGTACATGCAGAGCCATTCCCTACAGATAAGTTTATAATATTGTCCAGAACTGCAATGCATGTCTTATCAATTTAACATCACTGACGATTGTTGCCTAAATATACACTTAAATTATATGTATTTTCATTACTCTTCGTTCTGATACAAAATGTTTAAATTATTTCAATAAGTTTATTTGTGAGGTAATCTATAATATGATTTAATTAAAACAATGACTGTAAATTACATTTTCGGCATAAAGGACGAAATGTCTCTCTAGTGATTACTTTATTATATCGTTTCTTTCCATTAATGTTTCATGTTGTATAATAGTATATTAGTTTATGTCCACTATGTGAAGAAATGATGTAGATCTATGCGACAATTAAAATTTAACCGGCTATATATATATATATATATATATATATATATATATATATATATATATATATATATATATATATATATATATATATATATATATATATGTATGTGTGTGTGTATATGTATGTATGTAATGTCATGCCAAAGTTATATTTCGCATTTCATGAAAAGAACATCTTTCGTGCAGTATGCAAACAAAAAGTTTCGAAGAAAATGGTCTGTATACAATACAATTTAAAACTAATTGCCGATGAATATTTTTGTTTTATTTAATGCTTTACGATAACATGGAAGGTTATTGAGTCTATTGGAATAACAGAAATATACTTGTTAGCACAACGTCTACTGACCTATTATAATGGGATAATATTAACCTGCACCATTTTGTTTAGGAGTTCAGCACAACAATCACAGTCATCTGACTCCACGTGTTTTTTTATATTGTATCGAACAATTGTTCTCAATGATAAGGTTATTATTGGCAATATACTGATTTTACAACCACATTTCATCACATGTATGAAATTACATGGAACATCATATTTTGGTAAGAAAGTTGTTCCTACTTATCTGTGACTAATCCAATTAAGTATAAGGTAATTTAATTATTATTAAATAACATTGATAAGTATGTCCAAACGTCCTATTTTTCTCTTGTTTCACTTATACTCGCTATAATTAAGATCACGTTGTTAGCAAAACGGATCTTACATTTAAAAATTTACAGGTGTATGTTTTATTACATTAAACGTAATAGATTAGAAACAGAAACCGGTAAAGCTGAAACTATACAGATTTTGTTTTTGCCATGACCTTCTCGTGTTATCAAGCACATAAATCCTTATCAGATGATGCCATGTAGGTCAACACGACAATAGAAGACACAGACACAAGTGCGAGGGGCAGATTACTCTCGCGATGATCTTGCCCCATATGATTAGAAAATGACTGCTGTTTGCAATTCTTTTTCTATGACCTTGACTGTTCGAGATAATTTTGACAAGCCACTCAGTATTTAAATGGACAAGAACCTTATATCCCGAGTAAGTTCTACGACACAAAAGCATTCAATGATTCATTTAGGTGTTCTACCATCACAATTAATAGGAGACCTATAAGAACGGGCATGTGAAAAGTTCACGAACGTATGTAGCAGATTCAATTCAATTCACTTTTTCAAGGTCATAAAATGTTAGTTTTGGTTAACTTTAGGTCAACTAAATATTGTGCTTGTTTGTTCATACTATATATATATATATATATATATATATATATATATATATATATATATATATGTGTGTGTGTGTGTGTGTGTTTTTGCGTTGAATGGCAAATTTATGTATGCCATCGGTGGAGTATCGTTTATCGTTGTTAAAGGGCATTGTGGATATGCTATGTCGTTGAGACTGAATGTTATCAGGGCGTAATGCAAGAGATGTCCCTACAATTCATGCCTGTAGTGCACAATGATGGGTATGTATTTGATGGATGATTTGTTTACTGTTTTGGCTTTTTTTTGACGGTGTCATCATCACGATGGATGTAGTACATTTTCGATCAAAGTCCGATTAACTCCGTGATGAGTATATCAAGAGTGCCCTCTTTGAACTTTCACAATATTTTTTGTTATCGTCTCAGTGGATTGAGCTGTGTGAGGGATAAATTGTTTATTGTCGTGTATGTTTTCGTAGACGACGTTAGCGTGAATTTCACACAAGAGCGAGTCTGTCTTAGTCATGAAGAATGTGGTATTGTCTCCGCATTTGTATTGCTGACATTTTTATCAAATACTTGCATGACAATTTTGGAGAGAAGAAGCACAGCCTTGTCGGCTTAGCTTGCGATTTGCATGTCTCGAATGGAATAATCGGTGACAAGTTTATCCCGTCTTTTGACATTGCTAACTTCTATTTATTTGCGATGTCGAATGTTTTTCATGGTTCGTCCGAACACTTTATCATTTGATGAAGTCTTTGTCGAACTCACTTGTGGCATTGGCTCCCTGTTTCGTTTTAATGTCGATGTAGGGTTTCATCCAATGTAATTGATGAAACCATAGCGCCCGATAAACTTTGCTAAGCACAAGTATATTCTGAGCAGAATGATCGAGTAGTCGATGATGAAGTTTGTACCTGTTTTTTTTTCTTGAGATTTGGGACAACTTTTTCATTTTGACATATCTTAGTTGTAAATTTGTTGGTCTCGCTGTTCTCGCGTGACAGCATCTCGTTGGTAACAAAAATTCTCTCAGAATGGATAACCGTTGTGAGTGCGGTGATGTTTTGCATAAACGAGATTGACCTGGACGAAATATTCAACGTTGTCGCAATAACCAGCATCTCGTTCCTGTGAAAATTGTTCTCATATTATCCAGTGATATCCTCCTGGGCGACGCGATGGTGACAAAGCCTATTCATAGAGTTAGTTTATGTAAAGATAAATGATGTGTAAGGGTGGTTTTGTTAGGTCGTAGCTTTTCATGCATTGTTTTTACGCGACGGCATGTTTTTGTTTATGACGGATATGCTACCTCGAACTAGCTGCACTGTGAATATGAACATATCAGGATTTGTGAATAGTTTTAATACGATTCTGGATTGACGGATACGTGCGTCCCACATAATCTTGACAGATGTTGGAAGGTATATAAGGCATTAATGGTGGTAGTAATGTTACGTCAAAATTATGACTATGAGTTGATTTACTCGTATTGATATGTTCCTTTCAGGTTAAGCAGATCTGCTTTGTCGCCGTTTTCCTTTTCCAAATGAGTGGCTTCAATGCAGTTTTAACTTTGTTCTCTTATCGGTGCCTGCATGTATTTAGCGCTATCGATGAATCGGAAATGTCTAATAGAGAACAACATGTACTTTTCAAAAGTGTTGGGGATGCATTTGAGTTTCGTTCGAACGTCAGGAAGAATATGTTTAACTCGAAGATAAATCATTGCTGCTAGAGTAAAATTTCGATCATATCCTCGCAGATTATAAAGGAACGAAATCTGATCTTTGAACCGTAGATTTCAGTCATTGTGAGCAGCTTCTCGGTAACGTCCTATGATATGACAATGCTCGTTGACATTTTGTCATGTGGTTTAAAAAATGTACAAGATGTGGCATTGCTGCGCTGATCTGTAGAGTTGTTTGAGTCCGATTTTCCTCAGGTTGGTGATGAACTTTTGTATTGAGACGAGCTGCTCAAATAACCAGACGCAATTCGAAACGTACGGGAAAACAAATGTTCATCGACTGTTCCGCATGTTTTATTGCTTATGGCGCAGGGCAGAAACTTTCTTTCGCCATAGTGAAAAAATGTTCATAATTTGACTCAGGTCCAGTAACATTTTTGCATGATGGCGTATAAATCAAAACATCGATTTGATAGTTTTGTATGTACTTTATGCACTTGATTTCAAAGTGTAAATTATTTTTCCTTCGCATCGCACCAGAACGGCTTGTGTTTCCTGACTAAATCCCGACCCAACTTGGTCATGTAGTTTTTTGCTGCTGTTAAAAACATCGTAGGAACCAATAGAAAAAGTATCTATGAGTCGTATGTTGCATGCACTGCAATCAAGATAAAAGTCCTTGATGTACAAGAAATTGTGTTCTTTTAAATAAAGTATACTGATGATGTATTGTAATGCTGTCTAGGACAAGAACATCGGATACATCTTGCACATTTACTCAGAGGTTTTGTTTCCTGAATTCAGAACACATCGATAGACAATTGTTGAGTTCTTCAAGCAAGAGTACATATTTAAGAGCAGATGGAAAGGCGATCATGGTGATACGTAAGGTATCGATATAGTAGTTTGAGGTGCAGTCGGCGTTATATTTGTCAAGAACAAAAACTACCCTCACCTCCCTCTCTCTTACTCACTGTCTATGTCAGTCCGTCTGTCTCTCTCCTCTCTCACTTTCGCTCTCTCTCTATATATATGTTTATATATATATATATATATATATATATATATATATATATATATATATATATATATATATATATATATATATATATATATATATATATATATATATATATATATATAGTTTAATACAATCAATACTATCATACAGGCTAGAGAAATTATAATTCGTACTCTACGGAGTTTCGAACCCAGGTCCGCGAGTAAACGACACCCATCGCCTTGCCTGCAGGCAACAACCGATACACCGTTACGACTAAGCACGCATCACCAAAAAATGATGCCACTGAATCGTTGTTATATAAGCTCGTGCGTAGCAGACACACTCGCATGACGACCTAGTAATTAATTCTCATATATACACACAGTCGTTCCCGATTCCTATTAAAGAAATCAAGGTATATAGGATTTTTGTATTACAAATAATTATAAATATATACCAGACAGAGCAGAATGTGCTATCCCTGGATTCTGTAGTATTGATGATAGTATTGTTTGTATTAAACTATTATTTCTGCCCACTATTATCAAGATTCTACCACAGAATCCAGGGATAGCACAGTCTGTTATGTCTGATATATATATATATATATATATATATATATATATATATATATATATATATAGAGAGAGAGAGAGAGAGAGAGAGAGAGAGAGAGAGAGAGAGAGAGAGAGAGAGAGAGAGAGAGAGAGAGAGGAATAGACGGTCGGACGGTCGGATAGAGAGACAGATAGATGATAGATATATAGATAAATAGATCGATGAAAGGAACATCGATGTGCGATACATCCTGGATAAGGATGATGCCTTCATTGGCAGGAGGCTGGACATCCCGATAATTTACTCGTTTGTAACAAATGTCTTGGATCCAACATTAGATCGATCAAATAATACTAAAAGTAAAACCTCTAAGAAGGTCAATAAGAACACGGCGGTGTTCTAAGTGTATCTGGCGAAGATTAGACATGATGCAATAGAACGATGATTGCACGAGAGCGACCAGTAACAAGGACAGACATCTTCGCCCTAAACGACATTTCCCATGACGACTGAAGAAAGCCACTCGAATTAGGATTTTGCAAAACAGGTACGTGAATGAGATCGGAGTAAGGATGTAACGCCTTCTTTTTGTGTATAAATGTCATCATGCAGTCGTTCAAATCGGATACACAGTAATTCTCCTCGTTGATGTTCTATCTGATAATCAATTGGTCAACTTAGAGACTGTAAAACGGCCATGGTAAAAAGCCTTTTTGTGCAACGTTGCTGGAGACAATGGCTCTGAAAAAAGTTTCCTGAAATTGTGTTTTTCTAGTTAACTAAGGAAAAAGGTCTTTTTAGTGTGATATTGTGGATCTATAAGTCACTGAGTCTGAGCATTTTACTCCGGTGCTTATAAGATATGCAGTACTTGAAAACGAGATCGTTATTATAGACGATGTTGAGCATTCCACTACAGTAGGACTTTTTCTGAGGCGCTGTCGTGAACAACACCAGATCGGATTCTATCCCGATAACTTTGATGAGCACGAGTGCCTCTCTGATGTCTATGTTGAGATAGAATTTGTTCGCGATTGCATCCTCACCTCAAGATATTTTTTTTTATTTTTCACGTTTACTTAGATGAAATGTCCCGTTTGGTCCCATTCGTGGACTAGATCAATTCTGCTGATCACGCGGTCATTTTTGCTGACATAGTTATTGATTATGTGCGTGCCTGAGTCCCGTTGTGCGCTGAGGGTAGTTTCTCTTACAGCTTAATCAACACAGTTTTCCGAAATGCCACCAGCCATGTATATATCAGCAGTGGTATAATTTTCAGAGCTTTTTCAGTCATTTTCTCCAATAAACCTTATTTAGGTTCAATTTGTTGCATTATCGGGATATAATCAGCATCATCGCTTTTGCCAGCACACCTTTGGATACCAATCCAGTATCATTCACGATGATCGGTACAGCCAAATTATCTTGACGATTCGAGATTGTACTTTCTGCACGCTTGCTTTTAAACGAAGACTTTTCGATGGTAATAGTGGTAGTACGATTTACAGTAGCAGTTCACTCTGTGATAATTCTCTACTAACAAACTTTGCATGGACGTTAATTTTATCCTCAATGACCTCGATTTCACTCACTGTCTCTCCAACAAGCAAAAGTGCAAATAATTTTAAACCTTTTGTGATTTTGGTCATATTATTAACAAGAACAGAATATCAGAAGTCGCTTTCAGTTCAAAATGGCCCAGATATCGTTGTTTTACTACTATTCGTAACAAACGGTTATTTTCGAAAAAAAAGATTTTTTGAATGATATTCATAAACGTAATTATAGGACAGGGCGATTTTTTCCACGTTGATATTTACTTGTTTAAAGTCTTCAATCGCTGGAAACTTAAAAAGTTCTGACTTTGCAAGCCCACAGACTCCAGTTTTTTTCTTCAATATTTTCTAGATCGTTAATTTTATCAAGCAGTGCCTAAGATGCTTTTGGAGCAATGAAATATTTTGTTTTTAATTACGTATATAATGTTTCCATGCGTATTATATATGATCACCATAACAGGTGCTTCCATTGCCTTTTTTTCTAAAACTGATTATTCTGCCGCCGGTTTTAGAACCGATGATTCAGGAAAAACTGCATCATCGAGCACTATCAGTTCCCTGAGTACCTTCACGTCCTCGTATTCTAATTCGGCATGTTGTTAACGTTTACGTTTGTTGATATCATTGCACAGATTTTGTTTTCCGTGAAAAATTAATTTGGTTTATATCTTGTACATGCAGTCGTGATTATTTTTGTGTGTATTATTGTCTTCCTATCGACATAACTATCGTCGTTTAATCTATCCGGCTTTCACTTCGCTATGTTAACAATTCCTTCAATGCTCTTTGCAAGCGGTGTCGATTGCCTATCGTTGCAAAATTTAATTACGGCAAAATACTTGTCTACGGCTTCTGTGAGATGTTGTTGATGCTTATGTCCAGCTTAAATACAGAACAGTTTTACGTCATTGCTTGATTTTGTGATGTCATTTGCAGAATGCAATGCACCTTGCCAGTATGTAATAATAACTGATCAATTTCGATAGCTACTCTACACTTTCCGCTTTGGTGTAGTCTATATTATTTTGGTAGTGCTAAAAAATGATTTTAATTAGATCTTTTATTGAAAAAATCTGGATATACCTTCACCAAGGATTAGAAGATTGTGCCAGCATTAATCTCATGCTTCGATGTGATTAAATACAACAGAAGTAATTTTTGTGTTTCTTTCTGGTCCCGACAACAGAGACAAGGCTGCGACAGGCCATTGCAGCGGCTAGAGTCTACGAGGTTAAAATAACATCGCCGGTGGATCCAGTTACAGACGAAAGAGGACCATGATGTCTACCTGCAGAAAAAGAGCTTGTTTTAGGAAAACTGGAAGCCGGGTTTAAAAGAATCTCCGTAACTGCATAGACACATAAATAAAACTTTCCATTCCAGATGGCACAATTTCATTCAAGTTGGAAAATCAAAGGAAGCAGGAAGAAAAGCGACATAGGGAGGAGAATATCAGGGACGGAGAGACGACTGGACAATGCATCCGTAAAGATAAATATATACGCTACTAAAGAAATACAGCTGAGTTCGTCTCGCACATAAAACTACTAACAGTTTCAAAACAAGAGTTAAATTTCGGTGTGGAGTACGATAACGCGATGATGATATCATCTTTACGAAAATCCTTTTGAATTCGATCAGTATGAAATTCTCCACGATGACTTTATTTAAAAGTTTGTTATCACCGGCGACTTAGTTGACACGTTTGTCACTTGCGCTTGAATAATGGGTCTCAACCATATGACAGTGTTGCTCTATTGACGTTGGGTCACTTCGATGGTGCGATAAAACAATGTTTTGGAATTAGATCAACAGGTGGCATACGAGTTTGGTTTGGTCTCTGTGGGAATATGGAATAGCCTTTTCAACATCATTCCCAGCAAAACAGGAAACAGGTTCTCGTACACTATACCAGGTCAGCCAAAAACGATCAAACTTACTTTTGGCGGTTACAATATGACCGAAATCTACTCGGAAATTTCAAGACTGATCACAGCCAACGGAGAAATTTGAGCGAACATCAACATCGAGCCTATTAACTCCATGCTGAGAACCAAAATCATGCTAGTGGGATATTGTATTGAATGATTTGATATCCATAACTCAATGTGATTCATACGTGGTTTTAACGAAAGTAATACTTTATCTTAAAACGGAATCCACAAAGGAGATTTGCCTGTCACCGATGTGAACATTATACTCATCATCTACTCGATCGCGTAGGGCCCTTTTTCGTCTGTCGTTATGTATCTAGTGTAATTTACTCAAAAACGATTAACGACCCTCAGGAATCACTCATGCAGATTCGTCTTAATCTACGCATTATCCCATACTGAATACTTTCTAGGAGATCACCTTGTGGCTCACCATCAGCCAAGAAACGCCATCGATAATAACAACGAAAATATCACCTATTAGCTACACGCACATCGTAACACATCATATTCGTAGGGCGTATAGACGGAAGACCGTTTGACACTAAGGTATCTCAGTCGTAAATGACGAAAGAAAATATTCCCATATACAATTGTAGCATTGAGACGGCCAATTGCATAAAGACGTAACTCTGTGTGTGTTTTTCTTTACAGAGCTGCTTTTCAAGTGTAGAGGAAGCCACTTGAAGTGTCTCTACAGTTGGAACTGGAGTGTGAGAAAAATAGCCAGCGCAATCGTTCCATATTCGCCTAGAACTTCTTCGTCTGCGATTATGATAACAACGTTGCCGTTGGAGACAATAGCTCAGGCATCAAAGGAAATGCAGTTCCGGAATATTTACAGGCAGGTAAAACATGCTTTTAAGAAAACTTCGGCGGTACTCAGCTCAAGATAGGCAAATATTTTACAAGATTTTGAGAGAACGATATGTGAACAAACGCCATTTGTTGGCACCATCATGCCCGGTTATGGATCAAAAGGATTGAGGTGAAAGCATTTTCAAAAATATGCCTTTTGATCACATAGTTGTATAATAGCGGCATTATGTATTCAAAGTTTACTCTCGATTACCTGTGGCCGAACGATGACATTCTCTCAACTAATCGATGACCAAATACTAGGCAATAAAGATCACCAATCTCAACGCGAGCTCGCAACGAAAAATAGGGACGCGTAACGAACATGTGTAAATGCTTGCTCGTAAAGCATTTCTGGAAATCTGGTGTAAAATACTACTTGTGTCGGGCAGAAATAATGCAGCAGTCGCACATGTCACGCTACCGAACAACGGACGGTCGCGAATCATGTCGACGTAATAAAAGCTGAACAATCATATCGTGAAGAAATAATTATTTACTAACCCAAAGCAATCACAATCTTAAATTTGACTATGTTCAGCGATGACTGCGTCAGAACGTTTGCCAACAACATATTGTGGTCCAGAGAACAATTTTGCTATAAACGCGTAGATGCTTAAAGCGATTAATGTTTGTGATGCTGCTGAACATAGAAAATTTCAGAACCCATTTTTCGTTTGCACATCATGGTTCCTACAGTGTATGGATAGCAGCTCGACGTCTTCTCGACGATTTAGGAAACGTGATATCCACGTTGCTTTCACTGAGCAGCCTTTCTGGAGCGTGCTTGAATATTTGTACATTTTCAGAGGCGTTAAATACACAATTGTTCTTGAAAGAGATTACGCCAAATATGACATGCACAGATCAACATTTTCTCCCAATTTAACAATTCACCATAACCTTGTTGTCGCCATGGATATCCAAACTCAATCCATCAACAGCTCACATTCTCGAGCATTGTAATGACGATGGTCTGGTTCACCAAGAAACGTTTACACTTGTCAGCAACGAATTTATGTACAACAGTATGAATGAGTGCATGTCACCAAGTCGTAGAGTGTATCTACCAGTCCAGGCAGCGAACATTCCAGGAACATGTTTGTTGTGTTTCAGCTGGAGAATCGATAAGAAAACATATACTGAAAAACTTGTTTGACAATTCTGGGTTTCTCGCATTCAAAGTTTTGCATCAGCTCCAGGATATATTCAGAGCGAGATATCGAATAAAACTTTGCTGTCGGGACCTGTAATAACTTCCGCATGTACATCATGTTGATAGACATGGATACGCGCACGCAGATATATTTGGAAGATTTTGGCAGCTAGTATCTCATTTTTCATTTCGATATCTCCGAACAACCCGAGCGCCTTAAAGATTTTATGTGTTAGACTCTGGTGACCTTAGATTTATGACGCTCAACGTGCTTAGTGAAAACATACATCTCATTGTATAGACCATACCAGCCAGAAAACTTTTTGAAATGTCGGTACTAGTAAAACCCATGGCTTTAAATTAGTTTCTTCGACTCTTTGTTGGGACTTGCCGAAGCGACTGAAACTATCACTGGAGCAACATATAGCGTTGATGGTAATGGTGTTTCCCCGTAGCAACAATTCCCTCCAGAAACGTGCCATCGTGACATTGTCGACAGGTTACATAAAACGTAGCATTTGTTGTAACATAATTGTATCGTAAGTTCAAGTAGATTTAACGCTGCCATCGCAGAAAAAGAAACGTTTTGCTGTATTGGTCAGTATTAAAACGTCAAGTGTCAAGAGGACCTGACAGAGTAATGTTGATCAACCGGCAATCAACATTGGCAGCTAAATATGCCACTGAACAAAAATGAATTGTTTGTAACTGGTCGGCCTAGCAGCGACCCAAACAACAGAAATCTTTCCAACGCCACATTCAGGATTGCTAGGCATCGGATAGGATTATAGCTTCCTTTAACCACGCGCAGTAAAGGCATTTCCAGCAAAGGCATGCTACAAAATGTTTTAATGAAAGCAACACAGTTTCTTCCATTGTACAACACCTACCTCGAAAAAGAATTGGTAGTCAGCTTTGAAAATCTCAGTGATGTCTTTTCTAATTATCAGCTTTCAGACCTCATGACACCCGATGATGAGATCTGCATGATTGACTTTCAAACTATTTACAATTGACATGACACTCATTTTTACGCCGAGGTAAACAAACATCTTTATAGCGCTGTTGAGTATTTCGATTCGCTTGGTTCAGATCCTTCCGATGAAGTACCCTAACTCCATCAACTACTATATCCAATGCAGGCACGAAGAAAAATATCACCTCAAAGTTCTTTTACAACATTCAAAACAACTTTTACCTAAAAATACAATAACCAACATAAACTCGTTGATCCGTAAGTGCACAACCAAAACGGAGAATATCATCCAGCTGAACTTGTTTCAAACAATTCTCACCTCATCATCAAATCGACTGTTAATACTGCATTAAAGACAAATTCTCGGTGGAACTGTGGACTTCAATGAGATCATTGAAGAGCTTCCAAGACCTCGCAGCGGATTCATGTGACCAGAACATAAATATACGTAAATAATAAGTCGTTGACTCTCAGCAGAACCACAACAACGTAGATGCCATCGCGACGGAGAACATCCAGGTGACAAAGTTGGCAGTTTTCGAGTCATGTTGACTGACTTAAAAGAACTGAGAACGAAACATTTCTTACAGTTAGCAGACCGAGCGCTAGTACGGGGCATCATAAGTTCCAAACATAAAGTTAGGCATATCCGTGCCAAGTAAAATGAAACAATCGGCAAAAGATCTTTCAGAAGTTAAATTTCTCGTGCATCACTTGTCGGAATTCGCAAACTGGAAAAATCTTTGGAAACGGACATACACCAAATTGGATTGAAAAAGTCTTCAGCGTCTATGCCATTAAGAAAACCTTTCCAATCTCATACACGATCAGCAGTTCTCACGGTGAGTCCAAGGATCTTTTAATAAACATGAATTATAGAAAACAAAGCAAAACCTGTACAGGTTGAAAATAAAGTAATCTCCACCAAAATAAAAAATGGTTTGGTTATTCTGAACAATTCAAATCGTGGATTTCAACGACACATTTTACAACATTGTCTTATGTATTCTCTACTTCATCTTCCTGAGGAAACAATAATCTAAAGTGATCTTATTATAAGACACTCATTATATCATTCCAGATAATGTCTTACACTTAGATGCTTGCTCGTGAGGACCCATTATCTCAAATATAAGATTGAAAACATACTCAAATTTTATACATTTCACACGACCCACCAGCTGAACTTGAGTCACCCATTTCATCAACTGAAAATTGATCTCGCTGTGGCGCTGTCAAATTAAAGCGCTTTAATTTATTCTTTATATAATATTTTTTCTTGTAACATTGCCCCGGAAGCGACGACTATGACTGAGCCTGAACCAATCTTCGATTTCTTACTCGGCAGAGCTATCATCACAATAAATCATCTCAGGAATGCAACTGAAATCCTTATTCATATACGCTATAGTCCCCTATGCACGATTCAGCCACTCCTTGGACTCATTGTCACTTAATTGCACTACTGGAATACTACTGCAAACATCATCACTGTAGCGCAAACTATCGCTCCTCCAAGTGCAACATGGATGATCTGCTTTTACTATATCACAAGCATATCTAAAACTGAGCTAACGCAGTGAGCCAGAATTCCAATGGATCACACAATTGAGCCATTAACGCCAACCTCATATTAACACAGATCCACGGGGGATTTACTAACCTCGCTAATCAAGTGAAGCAGAACCCTCTTTTGTGTATAATATTACCAGACTGTTAGACCGACCAAGATGATATAAAACATCCTACTGATTCATATTACATCAATGAAAAATGAATCACATTCCAATACAAAGTCGTCACTCGCAACATGTCATTCAAAAACAGCATAGAAAATAAAAATGAATAATTATTCTGCAACATGTAAAGAATGAATTTTTGTCCAAGCATGACATGCTGAAGCTGATTACATGTCTATGATGCAATTGACAAGCAATGTTTTATTGCAAATTGTAAATCTTGATATCGGAGAAGAACTAAAATGTAGCCAACTCTGTTATATCAATGACATGGATAATAAATTTACTTACATTTACTTGATGCATGTTAGCAGGAAGAGATGTACAATACTTTGTGTTTTTGTTTGCAGGATTAATATCCAATAGGTGTGATTTACATTGAATAATTAATGGTATTAAAAGTGTTAAACACAAGAATTATAAAGAAACACTTCGTCACATATTTGATCTGTAATGAAGGTAGTAGATTGGGATGAAGCGTATTCCTAGTTCTGCTTAATTTGCATCAACCTACATATTATGTTTCAATCATCATTACTGTTATTTTTTTTGTTTATGCCAATAGTCGCCACAATAGTGCTACTGTAATTTTGGGAATAAATAACTACGTTTCGTTATGTATCTAAGAGGCATATAACAAGATTTTTTCCCATGTACATTTGAGATTATAACTGTCCTTTCTGAATAGTTAGGCCTTGTTTGTTGTTTCGTAGATACCATCCTACAAGAGTCTCAAAATAAATATATAATAATGCCTTTTTTAAAATTATGAAGATACGATATTAAATTCATGATTATGTCAAGCAAATACATCCCATAATAATCCATGTCTATACAGTGGTGCTTGCTTATTATTCCTTAGTCGCAATATTAAAATAAATAAAGAACAAACATTATTCTTTGTACATGCTGATGTCTTTTTATCTATACAGCGATTAATACCCATTTATGGCCAATCTAAACAGTCCCATTAAAATTACACAAACATTTTTCCTTTAATAAATGCAAAGCCATGCATAATTGCTTCAACAGTAATAGTTTCATGATCAATGTAACCAGTATGTGTACGGTATTGGACGATTTTTGAACCTGAAATAATAACTTAAGTATTTACCTGTAAAGAGAGATATTTCACAAATAATATTGTTAGTGCTGCTAATATTGGTTTTACGCATTAGGTTTACAAATAAAGGTTAAAGGTATGATATAAATCTTGACGTTTTGTTTTAATTGTACAACAGTTTTCGACGGTTATGATAAGAACAACTTCTCTTCCTCTTTGCTTTTTGATGTCAGTAACAAAACACATATAGTACATTTTGACATAATAACGTTCAGGCGTGTGGAAAAAGACATTTGTAGTTCATTTTGACATACATACATAGATACATACATAGATACATACATAGATACATACATATATACATACATACATACATACATACATACATACATACATACATACATACATACATACATACACACACACACACACATACATACATACATACATACATACATACATACATACATACATACACATACACACACACATACATACATACATACATACATACATACATACATACATACATACATACATACATACATACATACATACACACACACACACACACACACATACATACATACATACATACATACATACATACATACATACATACATACATACATACATACATACATACATACATTCATACACAAACACGCTCACACAAAGGAGCGATTGTAATTGGTCAAATTTCTTGCAATGACATATTAATGAATATGTAAATATAAATACTTAAATTGTCTCCATAATTGTGAAATCATGTAAACTCCAATTATCTAACAGACACTCAATAATTTGGTGGAGAACCTTGCGTACGTATGCGTGTGCGTGCGTGTTTGTGTACAAACAAACTCCAGAATAATCCAAATTAAGCACTGGTAAAGAGGAGCATAACTTTGTAATCTAACAAATGTTTTGATCACGGTTAAGTGAAGCAAATCGCGGCAATCACGCTACTTTATAATCACTATTTAGACAATTGGATTGTTATATTAACTGAGCGTATTACCACCAAACTTCTATCACATGTCTTAGAATGTTATCAGGTATACAATTCGGTATGATTGCACAGAATATAGAAGAGAGATCGGCAATGTATGTTTAGTCTCTGACAATTTGCACTATTCATGTGGAAAAGTAATTATAAGTAAAGTTTATTATACCTGTTGCCTAAATTGTATCTCTTTGGAACTCGTGTTGGATATGTTGTGATGACAACTCTTCATTTATGGCTCGCATGTATACACATCAGTTTTCCTATATTTTAGGATCTATTCCTCGTGAAGGTGGTCAAAAGAGGGAATATAGGAAGAGAGTGGGAGTGAAGGAACGAACTAGGCAGAAATGTGAGAAAGGCCTGAATACACCCATACAAGTTTACAAAACACATATAATATGGGCAGGTGTATTTTTTAAGTGAAAAAGAATGTAACTTCAAAAGTGGAGCAGCAACTGTGGATATAAAAGTGACATCGCTGCTTGGGCGATATCATATTTATCCAGTGTTATAAAAATAAATAGATCTGTGATTAGTTTCGAGACAGCGGAAAGAACTATTTCTATATGCAGTAGGAGATACATCAACGTCTCTGAGGTCAGATGCATTTATAAGCCATATCGAACAATATCAGTTGAAATGAACGTCAAATCATTTATGATTGCATTTGCATGAAACAAGTATAAAACTCCCGTTATATATAATGAATTGGTGTTTGTAGGAGATAATTGCCTTGTGTAAAAAATGATAATGTGTATATGTTAACAAGGTCCATCAACATCTCGTCTTCTCACATATAATCTCATACGTTGATGTACATGGCACGCACCTGAATGTACGTAGATTCACTTATGCAGTTACATCAAAAAATTAATATAATTACAAATTTGTGTTCATATAAAATACAATTAATTAATTTTTTCAAAACACATCCATCAATCACTAAAGCTCTTGAATATATTCGATTGAGTTAATATATTTTATTTTAAATAAACAATAATGACAGATTCACACGTTTTCACTTTCTGACTGTCTACATCTGACTCTCCATGTTTTCTGTATTTATGTCTGCTTGTTTCTGTGCCTCCTCTTTGTTGACAGGTAATATCGTCACATGCCGTTGAAGTTTGAATTTTAGTTTTAAAGTCCCTCCTCGTATCTCTCTCTCTCTCTCTCTCTGTCTCACCATCTGTCGTATGTAAATGTAGATTGCTATGCCATTCACACAGTTTTAAATTTGTTTGCAGGTAATGGTTTGACTATGAATAGTTTATACGTTCATATCGTGTCTACTAATAAATTAGTCTTCAAAACATATGTTTTGGAAAAGCTCAGCCGAGATTCATCTAGAGAATTGTTGTAACTTATGTCATTCGTCTTTATGTTGCGATTAAATGTTACTTAGTTATTTATTACATAATGATTAAGTTTTTGTGCTGCCTTGTTTGGTATGCAGTTCCTTTAATTAATTCCTACCGGCAAGGTACTTCGTTATATATGCGCAATTGTTGCAAGCATTGTATATTACTGAACGCGAGGCGGTATGGTTCCATTTCCTAATACCAGTATCTAAGAACCTTAGTTGTCACTGATGATTATGTATTTACACATCCTAGCTCCCTTGAAGGTGCAGAGAGTATAAACTAGGTCGACGGGTTCCATAATTGAGACTGACAGCGTATGTTTCCTCAGCATCCTTTCGAAATAAAATCTGACATAAGTGCCAAAATACGGAATGAACAGTTTCACTCTTTGAACAAGACTCATCCATGACTAAATGCATTCAGATTAAACCACTTGTGGCATTGTTACTTAATGGAATACAAATGCTCAAATTTGCCCTGACTTTTTTATCCTTTGGATAAATGAACAGATGTTATATCTTTGAATACGCTACATAAACACTAGCAAACTATCGGAAATGTTTTGTTACCTTTTTTACAAATAGTGCATATTATAAAAGCAGGAAACAGACATCCAGTGGATGTAAATGGTAATGTTATATTGTTTATAGTGTGGCCAAATTAAAGTGTTAGAACTTTCATGATGTCCTAAATGTTTGCCTCTGTTGTGGTTTGCAATTATACTGTCCTTGATAAACACTGTGTTATAGCAAGGGTTGATGTGTTAGAACTCGTGATTGACATGTGATTCAAATAATTCAAGACCTGGCTCCCATTTAATATCATAAGTCTTGATTAAGTTTAAGTCATCTAATATTATATATAGGTTCCAAACTTAAATTACGTTATGTTGAGTTAATTTTCAATCTGTCATGCTATATCAAAACGAGGCGGTAAACTTTTAAGAAAAACAAATCTTCTTAATATGAACGTTGGCGTGAGTTGTGTGCTCCAGAAGTATTAAAAAAGGACATGGTCTTGCTTTGCACGAATTAATAGAAGATTGATCCCATTCCTAATAAAGGGATTGATATTGCGTCGTTTTCGGAGACAAATATTATCAAAATTTTCTCTTGTGATGTTGTAAATGTACTCTCGGTATATCCAAGTCGACTACAGATGTATTCACATGTAATGGATTAAGGTTAAATTTTTTGCTGAGAATTGTAAAATAGAGAGTATGACTTTATTCTAAAAACGTTACAATTTACATCTAACATGTAGAAAACAGTGTGATTGCTTGGAACGCATAGCTACTATGTAACAAACTTCAATTTATATATAGATATAAAATTAATGAAAGATTGTGTTTTTGTTGGTCATTGATAACATACTTGTCAACTATATCTAAACTTGTTAGGAGAAAGAAATGTTTCTGACAAATTCGCACGACTCTTAAACCCGATACCTAGCAATTAAGAGGTAAAACATGAAGGTCAAAGTTATGAAGAAACTTTGGCAGTATATAAGGCTAATATTGAAAATTAATTTTGCGAATTTCTGCTTTTCTGTTATATGGACAAAAACGACTCAAATATTTACTCACCTTTTGTAAATAAAAATGAAAATTTAGGAATATTCTTGGCATTTGTAAAATAGAACAATACTACTAAAATGTTGATAATCAACTTAAATGTTTGCTATAAACTTTTTAAGGATCATTTACTATTGCTACATATAATTTAGATCAATGGCACATATCTTCTTGCTCCTTGTAAGTTTTAGGAGTCCGTTTTAATTAATTGGTATGATTACTATGTAACATATATTATTAATTTACCTAATTAGTATAAAACTACAATAACAACATCCAGCATTTATAACACTTCATATAGAAATTATAATCCTCTATTACACAGTTTAAATATGATGATGAATGAATATGTATGTGCCTGTATTACAAATGAGATCTTAAATAGTATCTTTATTTATTTTTGCCTCCGACATACGTCATAATTGCTTTGGCCTTGTGTCAGACCGTAACTGAAACGTCATAACATAACGATGAACGATATCAACTGATAAACTATATTTTAGCTGTAAATATCTGCCGTTTTAAATTAAACAAAGTAATGTTATAACTGCGGTAGTATTCTTATATATAGTTGATACACCATAGGCAGAAAATATATTCATTTCATGACCATAACTAGCTCAAATTTGCTCAGGGCTATTTTAGGGAGTGTCAGATTGCTCCCACAGGCTATAAATGTAGTTTTGAAGATGTTATTGGTCAACGCACCTAAATGACATTTTTGGCAATATGAAAAGTCTCCGCTTTTTATAAAACTCTTTATGCAGTATGAGATTTCTTGCCTATTATCAGGATCATTTTGTAGCGTAAGAGATTGGTTCCTTCAATAAAAGTAATAACTCTTTCAGTATCAAATAGCTGTATTTCGTTTAAACGCTAAAATTGAGATAGATTCAAAAGTCCGATCAACATTGTTTCTGTTCAGAACAGCACTACATGGTATAAAGAAGGATCAAGTGTTAAATGACCTCCTGTCTCGATGTGCAGTATTGATGAATTTGTAAAACACTGCTGGGCTGCCATCTGAAGGTAAATGTGAAAGGATTATTCATCATTAATGCATACAAGCTCCTTTAAAATAGCTCTTAAGGATTATGTTCACATAGTCCTACCTACAAAAGAGACCGTTAACATGCGGGTAACACATCTGTGTTAATATATATATATATATATATATATATATATATATATATATATATATATATATATATGTGTGTGTGTGTGTGTGTGTGTGTGTGTGTGTGTGATTGGATAATATTGCATGGTGAGAAAACATTTCCTATCCGAAGGACTCTCTATTGACGTGAGGAAATGTTCTGGTCAATCTGGAATTGTATAACTAACAAACGTATCAGTTTGGAATCATCGCGTACTTTTGGAATATTAAGTAATTGTTGAAAAATTCATGTCTCGTTATGAATACAAGACATGTACACAATAATTATTATAATTTCTAACATACACGCAAGAAATCTAAACATACTGAATATTTAATTTGCCAGTAACTGAAAATTTATCAATGAGCCCATTTCGTGTGCCCGTTACCAACGTGCAATCAGAAACCTTCTGTGTATTGTAACATACGTTTACGTTGATTTGAATGATATATCACATTTTCAAAGAACATTTGTTAATATGAAATTGACACTATGTGATATCTTTGCTTACGCTAATTTCTGTAAAATTTCGAATATTTTTATGCTATATTAATCTCTTTAAATGTACTAAATCATTCTCACTATTAACAGCAAAACAATTAAAGGCATATGTGCATGAAGTGGTACACAGCAAATGCTGATATTCAAACGGCATGTGCGTAAATACCTTAAATCCGTTGGGCAAACATCCTACAAATATGCCAGCTTGTCCTCCGTTTGGAATGAAAGACTCTTGAATAAATGTCGCCACTGGTGTGTAAAGTGGGATTTGAGCACAATTGTCAAACACCTGTTCAGAGTACATACATACATACATAAGTACATATATACATATATTCGTATATATTGTCTATTTTTAAGAAACTTGCATCTCAGTATACACCATCAATTTCTCGTCCGCCATTTTTAATTCACTGACAGGATGACATTTAAAATATTGTAGAAGAGACAATAACGTGTGGCATGTTCCTTGTAAGTACCTTTCAAAATGTGTCATAGATTGGGATATTTTAATATAGTAGGAAAGAGTAAAAAATATAAATTCATTTCATTTAGGTAAATTGAATGTATATTAAATTGCAGATTTTGTCCCTAGATAACACAATTTCATTATTAGTATTGCATTTTACATGTATGTTAACTTTATCAAGTTATGTGTTAAGGGAATATAAGTGTACATATAACGTTGTCGTTAATCTCACGCAAAAGAGACATGGGTTCTAACTAAAGCTGTTCTCTTTTAGGAAATAGAGATTTATGTTGATAATTCTCTTAGTCATGCAAACAATATGTTCATGTACAATCAAACAGACCTTAAGTCACGTATAAATGAAACAAATTTATAAAAGGATCGGAACATTATGAAAGAAACCACGGGTACCTACAGAGGGACCTTTAGTCCAATTAAGGATTTGATTTGTGTGACATAATTGAAACACAAGTGCCTCTGAAGATCTATGATCACCCTGGCTACAATCACTGGCAGCTGGATGCGAAAACACATTTCCGTAAGCAATGTTACTGAGAGTTGCGAATTTATCGCAGGTATGAATCGCTGCAACGAAAAGGACCATATTTTTAGCATTGTGACCTTAGTAAAATGTGTTATATGTGGAGCTGTTGATTTCATAAATTTGTGTGCAAGTTAGACCTTATGCAAACGAGTCTAATATCTGCAACATTTGTAAATAAAAAGTACAATTAGCATTTAAATGACAAAAGTCAGTGACTTTGTTGTGTAATCTTTCAATAAAAGCATTGTCTTTAAGGAATAAATGTGTCGTTTCACAATGTTTAATATAATCTATATACATGTAAATCATGAAATAATTTATTTAAATATGAAAGAGGTACAATCATCTTCTCTATTTCAGATAATATATTACATCGACTAATTTGAAAGTACTAACATACTTTGTAAACGTTATGTTGAATTTTTTTACATTTTAAATAATTGATTAATAATCGTGTGTCACATAACTTGAGGTATATATCATCTGACTATACACTATGTTATTAGTACAAAATATATTTTCATGTATACATAACATGGAAACATTCAGATACATAAGCCATTGTTGCTACTATTACGTAAAATACTAATTGTCGTCATCAACTACTTTATGAGAGAAGATTTCTATTTGAGTAGATATCTATTGAGGCTGAGTATTATTAAAAAGATTTATTGTAACCTTTGGAGGTTTTTAATATCCCTGGCCGTTCCATCACAAATTCACATGTATGTCATACATGACTATGATATTAAACTGAATATTACCAAATGTTGCAGTAGGTGCTGGTGTAAACATCGTGTTTAGTATGGTAGTATGAACTGGCGTAGTAAATGATGTAGTTCTGTCCGTCTCATGTGTAGCGGGGTGCACACTGGATACTGGGTAATATATGAAGCGAAAGTGTAAATATATTTTGTTTTGGTAAGACACATTTTAGACAAAACAAACATGAAGGAACATTTTGCTTTATGCTATATCTACTGTATTTTTACTGTACATTCAGAAATATGATTGGTGGATTCGATTTAAAGTTCTATTTTATTTGTGTCAAAAAATCTAATTGCGAAGTGTTATCCTATTTAAATAACCATGTTTTTTATTACTTCTTGAGGGAAACGGCGTGACTCCTCAAAAAGGTTTTGAACGAAGTCGTCAGTTATTATTATATCTAATATCTACCCTTGAACCGTTCACAGATGATACAATGTAAAAATATACCAGTGAAAGAAAAGAAAAGCAAGTTGATAATAATTTCAAAGTTTAGTATTTGGGAATGAATTTTACCCAGCAATATTTTTTCGAATATTTATTGAAACAATGTTCTTCAGATCACTTAACAGTCCCTCATGTATTGTTTTTAGTAAATGCAGTGTACTCAGCTGAACAGTGGCAAAGGGTAATTATATTGCACACACATTTGATTGTTAAGCTGAGATATACGAGAAAAATTCCATTATTACACTACTTTTTGTTGCATTTTAAAGCATTACTTTGGGTCAACGAAGAAACTTGAACGACTCACCTTCATGGCATTCAAATTCAGGGACATATTCCGCAAATGTGTCTGGAAGTCAATTTAATAAATGCAATTATGAAAACATCTTATAGTATTTACATCAGAAATGAAGACTAGATTCACAATGGTAGAAAATGTATACTGATGTCAAAGTATTTAATTAAATAAGACTTAGGAGTGAGGCGTTTGTAAATAAGGTGGTATACATAATGCAGATATCGGATGATTCTTTGTTAACTTTCACTGCTGATCAGTTTTCATTGCGTTGCTATTTAGGATTTTAGAATCAGTTTGACTAATTGTAATCGGTATTCCGAATGTTTTACTGAATTCATATTT
>JAEAOA010001889.1:10000-65000 GCA_016746295.1 Potamilus streckersoni | reverse complement strand
GATTTTAAATATTCATACAATGTGACTATGAAGTATTATTCTAAATACAATATGGGCCATGATTTAAAACACAAAGTAATGGCATGCATTTTTGTATTCTTATTAGCTCTAACGGATGTTTAGAATAACTTATTGACTTCAAAAGGATATACTAAGCTTATGACACACACACACACACACACACACACACACACACATATATATATATATATATATATATATATATATATATATATATATATATATATATATATATATATATATATAGATGCAATAAACTGACGACGAACAGTACGAAACTAGTAACTAACTAGCCTAAGCGCTTTCGACTCTTAATGAGTCTTTTTCAAAGGCAAATACAAAACATAGTTACGACAAACAAATAAACACAAAAACGTTGCGTTTGTAAACCTCTACATTTCTATCTTCACATGTGTTAAAACTATAAATACAACCAGCTTGTGTAGACTAGTTTTATAGTTTTAACACATGTGTAGACTAGTTTTATAGTTTTAACACATGTGAAGATAGAAATGTAGAGGTTTACAAACGCAACGTTTTTGTGTTTATTTGTTTGTCGTAACTATGTTTTGTATTTGCCTTTGAAAAAGACTCATTAAGAGTCGAAAGCGCTTAGGCTAGTTAGTTACTAGTTTCGTACTGTTCGTCGTCAGTTTATTGCATCTATTTTAATTAATCCCTGACAGACGTGATCCCTTGGTGGATCCAGTACGCTTGAGAGGGTTGTTATTCGCCATATGATTTGTATTCTTTATATATATATATATATATATATATATATATATATATTTATATATATATATATATATATATATATATATATATATATATATATATATAAAGCAATCTTTAATTAAACTAGATTCAAAGCACTAACATTTATGAAAATAATTATATTGGAAAAAATGTATAATTGTCTTGGTCTTTTCTTGTGATAATATGTTGTTTTCTTGTAATTTGAATTCAGAATAAATACAAGCTCCATCTTTTTGATCAGATGATGATAATATGTTTAATTTTGTTAAATGTCTTTAGCATATCTACTAACGTGCTTATGTTATTGCCTGCTAGAATGGTAAAACTGAGCAATCTCTGTATTCCACTGTACAGAACATACAAATATTCCCCTTTCAAATATCTAAGTATAACACAATCATTGATGTTACAGTAAGAAATCGCAAAATAAGAATGACTCCACATATAGGAATTATTAATGCGTATTCAATTTCTTCCTAATGTACATCTTTTAGTATTGCGATATTTCACAACATACCCCAAGTGACAGATGTGACTACTTATGTTAATGTTTCAAACTACCTAACGAATTCGATAAATATGAAAGTAATAATTCTGATACCGCCTGACCGATCTCTCCAACGGTTGTTAAGGCCGAATCTTGCAAACATATTCACTAATAATCCTCTCATTATTAAGTGTGAGGAAATGCGTAAACATTAATATACATATCTCATTCAGTTAATCGTTCGTTAATATCCCTGAAACAGACCCTAATCACGTAGGAAAATTCTACTTATGATCAGCACAATGTACAATCAGTTAATTTTTTTACGAATGAAAATTAACATAATGTACCAGGAGATGAATATATATGTTATATATTAATACCAAACGTTAATATTGGTTTATATTACTATGTTCCCATGATAAATGTTGTATACAAGAAAACACAAGGAAATTATTTCTTTCTATGCAAAATGTTTTACGTAAGTGGAAGTCTTCATAGAATTATTGTCTTATGAGGATATATGATAATATAATTTCCTACAATTTTAAATTAGTGATTATTGACTATTTATGTAAAGATAGTGAAGTGATAGTGAGTAAAGATAAGTGGTTTATGAAAGCTGATTTAATTTGATATTAAAGGCCTTTGCTCGTGGCAGTATTACTTAACGTAATGCTAATATGTTCAATTGTATAAATAGAAGAAAATTATATTTCATTAAACAATAGAAAGAAGTTATGACTAGTAGTAATGGGTTGCTATGGAGTTTAAGGAACTATAGACCACTCAGATAAATCAGAGAAAGCTATAAACTAATTTTGACAAAAAATATATTGTGGATATTGGCATGTACATACATGCCATCTATCCACTAGTCGCAATGCTTTTTAATTCATTCAAGTAGCAACATTTATTTTTAAATCGCAATCTACCTATTTCACTAAACATACCATTACAATGATATTAATAAACCATCTGTCTTTCAACAAATTAGAAATCGTTTTAGATGGTTTCATATTTCACCCAATGAAGGGTACAACTTCAATTAAATTGATGTTGATGTAAGCATGTGCTAAACATATTGTATTGGACGCTTACTGAGCCCAAACGTGTTCCAAACCTATTACAAGGTGAAAACTAATATCAAAGTTTAATTTTTTACTGCTTACGCTGTGGTTTGGAATCAAAACTAATGGTAACATAATTTTCTTACTATAATGATGTGTAGACTCTCTCTTGTAGTTAACGGCATCTCTGTAATATTCTTCGAATAGCACTGCAGTAAAGGTAATAGACAAATATATATGCTGAGACATCCAAAAATTAAAACTTTATATATATATATATATATATATATATATATATATATATATATATATATATATATATATATATATATATATATATATATATATATATATATATATATATATATAGTTGTGTGTGTGTATTTACTTCTTTATACAAGCATGTTACATCAAAACACGGTCTATTTGTCAATGGAACTGCGTGCGAAGAAGCAGAATCAGGCTTAGCATTTAGAACGGTTTTATTCACTTTTCAAAGAAATAAAAAATATTTATTTATTTATTTATAAAAAGAGATATAGATGGAACGGAAGAGACTGATTAAATATAAGTAAATTAGAAGGAAAGCAAAATCTTTCTCAGACATTAAAATCGTTTCAGTCAGAATAGAAACGAGTCCGTCTGAGACGATTATACTTACTTTGATAATAGTTGATTCCACCGATTTGATTATTCAAGCAGGTCTGATAGATTGCATTTTCTTCTGGAGCAAAAGATGATATTTGTATAATGAAACTTTGATATTTACCGCTTTTATTTTATTAGTATGTGAATTTTGGATGACAAATTTCAACTTACACAAAACATCTGAGGCTTTATTCTTTATGACATAAGGCAGAGAGAAAGAATGCTATAGTCTTAATTCTGTCACGATGCTATTCAAATGCATCATAGTAATCGGAATGAAGGGTATCATTTATTCTAGTATGATGCTATCGAACCAAATGATGCAGAAAAGAGATTAATACCCTTTATTAGAGAAGTTTTATTCGCACATACATGTACACTGTACCTACTGTAGATCTGCGCAATACAATAAGAAGTAGGGTTACATATACATTACGTCATACACGGAATGAATAAATATATCGATTTAAACGTTTGTTTGCATACTTTGGGAACAGAGTGAGTAAGAAACAATTTTTCGGATCACATTTTATAGAACATAGGTTTGGTTACTGATAAATGTTAAGCATAGCATCAGTACTTATAAAGAAAAGGAAATTACAGAATATATCACATACTTACTATTGGGAAAGTTTGAAAGCATCACAGATCCATTGCACTGACAGTAATCAGGGTTTTTCTCGATATTCCCAAATGCATCTAAAAGAAACAGTAATAATACTACTACTAATACTAATACTAATACTACTACTACTACTACTAATAATATAAAAGGTAATACTAATTGTCAATATTTATTATTGATATTATTGTTATCATAATATTATTATTATTTATATTCTTCTCCTTTTTCTTCTCCTTTTTCTTCTTCTTCTTCTTCTTCTTCTTCTTCTTCTTCTTCTTCTTCTTCTTCTTCTTCTTCTTATTATTATTATTTTTATTATTATTATAGTCACTGCTTGTACTACTGTTATAGTTAATACTAATATTGCACCACTGGTAAATCTATTGTTACTGTCTCTTATTATTGTTATGTTACATATATGAAATTAGATTGCTTGTGTCAGTTTTAAAATTATTTTTTATTTTTTTATTTATTATATTTTATTGTACTGATTATTTTTCCAGTAAATTCAGTTTGTATAAAACGCAAAAGGTGTTAGGTTAGCATTACATTTAGCTCACTCTAATTCATGGAGTTAGTAAATATCGGGTGATTACGATTGAATATTTCCAAGGTCATTTTTCGGCCAACGTGTTACCAATATGTTAACAGTACTTTTCATTTCTATCTTGAGAGTCTGATGTTAAATTACTTGACAAACGTCAATTTTGTGCGATGTTTAAATTAGAAATCACGTAGTTGGTCACGTGAAATACCATGTGATCTAAAATCAGGTTTGAAACGGCCATTTGGTATTAAATTTATTTAGTCGCATAAAAAACCGAAACATCTAGGAGCTCAGCAGTATTTTAAATTGTTGCCGATTTAGAGTTATTTGTTATTTAAAAATAACTTGCATTCTTTGGAAAATAAGTGCTTCTTCATTAAAGTTTTGGACAAAGATATTCCGTGGAAATTATTTGGAAATTCTAAAGCCGAAATATTATTCTTGAATCAGAAAATTAAACAAGGAACAGTTGCCATTAGTACAACAACTTCATCTGACGTCATCGCCTCCATATTAGTACTTCATCGAGATTCGAACCAAGATTCAATTAAAACTTTTTAATGATAAAACTTATATTTCTCAATGGTATAATTAAATTTTGAATTATGTTTGCAAACCGAAAGTCCTATTTTCTAGTTTTACATTGTTTTTTAGGGAAGTAAATTATTTTTTAATTGGCAAAACTTGTTGACTTCATTTTTTTCTTTTGTTACGTTTGTACAAGCCTACACGTAACAGGTATAATTGACTACATCCCACCCTGTCATACATAGCATAATGAATTATTGATCAAAAGGTGGTATACAGAGTTGATTCAAGTCAGTTTCATCGGTGCGTCCGATAACGTTCGAACACAATTGATCTGGAAGAAAGATATATTTGTATGACAAATATATTTGCGATTGCCGAGAATCATTTATTAAAATAGCAGCCATCATATCACTGTTCAAGCAAAACTGTTTTGCTTAGTGAATACACCATTTACCATTGCACCGTGCAATGCGGAACCTCAACATTTTATTCAGCTCAAATATTTCGCAATGGTTAAGCATTAAAAACCGGAATACTTTGCACAATGATAATTAATTTTATTTGTTTTTAAAATTATGATATTATGCATACAAAGAAAGAATGCGTCTGCTATTAGCTTCTTGTTTGATGCTGGGTTGTGTTAGACAGTACAAACATTCTCAGACTCACACATAATAATTACGATGATAATAATATATCAAAAATAAGCATCGGCTCAGTACACCTGGTTAAATTATTAGATAATGTTAAATAACTAACTGAAAGTGGCTTTTAGTAATATTACCCAGAAGGAACTTCCCCAAAATTCTGATAAGAGCAATGAAAATGGTACGTTTCACCGATGACGGTTCAGATAAATATAATGCAGAAAAAGGACTACTGAATTCGAATTGATAACTACCAATTTATAATTTGACCCAGAATCAACCAATTGCATTTTATACCTGTCTAGATATACCTAACTAAACATATACATGTTGTTATATATCTGTCCATGGTTTGGATAAGATTAATTTTTGTCGATAAAAAATTTGAGTAGTTGCATTGGGAACATGTTGCCTTGTAAATTATTTGTTCTTTTTTTGGGCGTTAATTTCTTCATGTATATTAAGCACGTACATTCTCGACAAAGACATTGTAGTTCAATTATATCTCTGTTCACTGATAAGATGAAAATAACTGGATAGATAGCCTTTTAATTACCACTCAGGAGACGGATGATACGATTAACGCATACTGGCCCCTCTACGGGATGATGTTGATTCAGGGAGTCCAAAATTGTCCAAGCTACAATAAAGACATAGTTTTAAATTGGTAAACATATATTGTGCCTATTACATTTAGACTCAGAATATGACATGATGTCTACTCTCGATTTGGCAACACAAAGGAAAATTGGTTTACTCTGGCAGAAAAATCAAACAAAATAAGGTGTCCCTATTAACAGCATTAATGATTTCAAACAAGAATTTCGTTTCATATTTGACGATTAATTTAATAATCATAACATAACACGACTTTTACCACTTTTTATGAAGTAATCGCAATTAACAAATTTATATTGTTTAGATCCATCAGTTGTTCCCATCAGTTATACTCAAACCCATTTAAGTGCAGAAACTTACTAATAGTTCATATGCTTAATTTGGAATTTTGAATATGAATATATTATTCTTTTTCTTCTTGCTTTTATTATTATTATTATTATTATTATTATTATTATTATTATTATTATTATTATTATTATTATTATTATTATTGCTGATGTTTTGCTATTATTATTATTATTATTATTATTATTATTATTATTATTATTATTATTATTATTATTATTATTATTATTATTATTGTTGTTGTTGTTGTTGTTGTTGTTGTTTCCCCATGCGTGTCCGGTGTTATAGTATTCACCCTAAGTGCCTCGCTACGTGTCGTAAGAGGCGACTAAGTAGAGGCAGCCTATTTACCGGGGGTTGCCACCGTGTTGGATGAGGAAATGATTTTGTTAATTGAACAGAAGCTTTCCGATATAATACACTAGTTGCGCCTCTATTTCTTCTAGACGGGTGGTAGGGATAAACCGGCCACGACAAATCGGCTTCCCACGCCGATCCCTAGGAGATCTTTACATACTCGCACTCTTTCTTTATTTCACTCCTTGAATTTATCTTGATACCACCACTGTCCTTACATTCTATTCCTTTACATTTCCCTTTCACAAGTCTTAGAACATATTCCAGAAGGCAGTGGTTCAACCGGTCAATCGGTAGCTAATTTTACCGACAGAGAATGTCTTACGGGATGAATCAGAAGGTCATTTACGTACTGTGTATATATCTGTGTTTCTCTGGCACTTGAAAAGTGTCCCACTGTTTTTGACTCTTTTATGGGATGGAAGAAAGGGTGCTGAACCTTAAAAATACCCACATGGATATTTCCGAAGAAAATCAACTCAAACGCACTAAAACTGAATCTGACTCAAATCATGAACCATGTGGTGTGGATTCAATTCCACGCTTCATGGTTATGCAGTCTAATGATGATTGTAAACCACTTACATCATTCTATTCGTTTGTTATTGAAAATACAAAATTCGGGATTGGCTGGAGCACCAAAATGTATTAGAAAGTTGAAATCGGGCTGCCTACTTGAACGATGATCTCATACAAATAATATATTGAAAATGAGGACATTCTTTAATATTCCAGTGACCTCATTCATTCACACAACACTCATTTCTTATAAAGGCGTGATCCGCTGTATGGACTTAGCTGAAGTAAGTGACATGGATATCATTGAAGGGATGAGAAAAATTGGTATCACTGCAATTCCTAGAATAAGAATAAAACGTAAATGCTATCTTCTAAACACTAACACATTCGTACTCGCCATAAGCAAGCCAGCGCTGCCCAAAGTGGCCACGGTTGACTTTTGTAAGTCAAGTTTGAGATTTACAGCCCTAACCAACTTCGATGCTACAGATGTCAGAAACATGGCCATCATGAAGACTGATGTTCAAAAAGCCAAATTTTTTGTGGCCGATACGGATACTATTCTCTTCAGGAATGTGAGTGTGAGCAGCTATGGAAAGGAGCACCAAGCAAATTTCAAGAACTGTGATGCCTAAAAACAGAAGAAGGAAATAGAGAAGGTAAAATATACAGCTAACAATCCCTATACAGAGGTCTGAAAGTTTGTACTGGGAAAATATCTCTTCCTAGACCATCCCTCTCTTCGCTCTTTCATTACCCCATTCCCAAATGCAAAACACAAGGCATATACCAAAACAACTTGTAATAATGCCACACCACCAACATCACCAACTAATTAAAACAGATCTCAAGGAAATATTCAGCAAATGAGGTCAGATGACCCATCAAACTTTATAATAGTTTGGGAACATTGAGAGTATGAATGAAGAAGAAACTGCTCCATGTTCTCAAATTAGCTCCAGGCCTACCTACAAAAAATCATCCCCGTGTTTCCTCCGGAGAAATAACCACACAGATTGTCTAAGCGCAAAGTCTAACCAATCTACAAAATCTCAATTTTGAACTGATAATGAAGAATACCACCGTAAAATGTACCTGTTGAGGATTCTAAACAAATAATAATGACATTCGTCTGTTTTTAAAGGAATATAATGTTGTAATACTATGCCTTCAGGAAACGTTTTTAAATATACTGATAATATTACACAGAAAAGTTACTCCCTGGATAACACCTACTCTCAGAATGTTAACAGAACCTTTGAGGAGTTTATATTGCTATGAACAATGAAGCCCATCATAGCATCATCTCTTCAAACACAAATTTGATATTCTATATCGATTGATAATAATTTTATATTTGCCACCAAACATCATATATATATATATATATATATATAAATATATATATATATATATATATATATATATATATATATATATATATATATATATATATATATATATATATATATATATATATATATATATATATATACCCCCAAACAATATCATATTACCAGGCCAGTTAGTTACACTTGTTCAACAACTTCCTGAACAATTTGTTTTACTCGGTGAGTTTAATGTGCATAACATTTTATGGGGCTCAAACTACATAAGCGACCGGGGCAAGAAGGTTAAATATTTCATTACAAGACACAATTTGTGTCTATATAACACCAAACCTCCGAGGAACTTACACCTGGAACGGGAAGACACACGTGTATCGACTAGTCAATATATATATATATATATATATATATATATATATATATATATATATATATATATATATATATATATATATATATATATATATATATATATATATATTTGTTTGAAGAGATAATGCTATGATGGGCTTCATTCTTCACAGCAATATAAACTCCTACCAAGGCCCTGTCAACAATTTTAGGTATTTATACAACGTTTTCAGTTTCCGCAACTAGTCTATACAAGCTGGTTGTATTTATAGTTTTAGCACATGTAAAGACAGCCATGTAGAGGTTTAAAAACACAACGTTTTTGTGTTTATCTGTTACCCTATATATGTTTTGTATTTGCCTTTGAAAAAGACTCATTATGAGTCGAAAGCGTTTAGGCTAGTTAGTTACTAGTTTCGTACTGTTCGTCGTCAGTTTATTGCATCTATATATATTTGTTCCGACGATGAAAGATTCCTAGAAAGGTCTGAAGAGCTGGCTAAACATTTAACTTACCGAGGCTACGACAAAGACCTGATTGCGGAGGCAATCCAAAGGGCCAAACAAACAAACCGTGATGACCTACTCAGATATGGACAGAAAGAAAAGGTTGATAGGATACCATTTATTCTGACCTATCATCCAGACAATCCCAAAGTAGGTATAATCATCGCAAACCACTGGCCAACCGTGCAATCGTCAGACATACTAAACCTAATACTTCCGAACAAACCTGTAGTAGCTTACCGGAGACCAAAAAACCTAAAGGACATCCTAGTCAGGGCAAAGCTAACAACAATAGCTAGTCAAAACCAACCTAGTCAATCTGGACCCTGTGGCGATAAAAGATGCAAAACCTGTCAACATATGATAGAGACCAAGACATTCACTAGCACAGTGACTAAACAAAAACTAAACATGCATGGTCCAAACAAAACGTGCAAAACAGAGAATGTGATTTATCTCATCACATGTAAGATCTGTGGCCTTCAGTACGTGGGAGAAACTGAAAAGCTACACATAAGGATAAACCTTCATAGATCTGATTGGATGACAAAAAAGCTGTACAGAAGCCCGGTCGCAGAACACTTCTCCTCCCCTGGCCACACTTTCAGTGATATAATACTTATCGCTATTGCTAACAACCACAGCTGGAGTTCCGAAACCAGGAAAGAAAAGGAATCATACTGGATACGCCGCCTTAGAACATTGAAACCAAGCGGTCTAAACCAAGAAGACTAGAAAATGAAAACTATGCACTAGTAGAATTTAACATTTTCTAAATCTTCTTATCCTTCAATTTTTACTATAAGAATAACCGGTATAGAATCAAATATCCGGGATATAATCTGCGTTACATATGTACACAAAGTAAAAATAGATGTCGCTTTGGCTTGTAGACTTTTAGGGAATTATACAACGTTTTCAGTTTCCGCAACTAGTCTATACAAGCTGGTTGTATTTATAGTTTTAGCACATGTGAAGATAGAAATGTAGAGGTTTACAAACACAACGTTTTTGTGTTTATTTGTTTGTCGTAACTATGTTTTGTATTTGCCTTTGAAAAAGACTCATTAAGAGTCGAAAGCGCTTAGGCTATTTAGTTACTAGTTTCGTACTGTTCGTCGTCAGTTTATTGCATCTATTTTAATTAATCCCTGACAAACGTGATCCCTTGGTGGATCCAGTACGCTTGAGAGGGTTGTTATTCGCCATATGATTTGTATTCTTTATATATATATATATATATATATATATATATATATATATATATATATATATATATATATATATATATATATATATATATACCATCCCTAAATTTTAATTGCCTTTATTTGTTTTGATTATCATAAACCATTTACACTACATGTTGAACGGAAATCTTTATTTTTTAATTACCGTTACGATTTTATTGTTTTACTTTCAACTATTTGGTTTAGCTGTTCGATACGAAATATTTTACCATTTTTAAGCGCTCAAAGACGTAACCATTTGTAAGGCGCTAAATAGTCGAACAGTGCTAGTGAGCCATAAAAATTCAATAAATAAATAGAATAAATAAATAAATATATAATTCAATAATAATATTTTATTTTTATTATTATTATTATTATTATTATTATTATTATTATTGTAGTCGGTTGACAGAATGATATTTCATTCTTTATCGTCTTCTTCTTATCCTTATTATTATTATTATTATTATTATTATTATTGGGGGGTCTGGTGGCAGATTGCTAGCTTTTTACCCCTATATGCCATTCTCAGCTTGATCAATGTGGGTATGTGATTAACCTTCCAGTGGTTTCCCTGTTTCTTAACACCAGCAATTATACCGGTCGTCATGTTTAGCCTATTATGTGCTGAAAATGGCACACAACTCAAAAAACTACAAATACATGCTTTCCTTTTCTCTTTTATTGGTCAATTCTTTCAGACTGGATCACTTCCTTAGGTATCATCTCTCTTGGACTTTCATCAATATATTTTCTGTATAGCGTTCTATATGTTTAACTTCTGAGATATTCTACAGTCTGTTCTGGAACGGGCTATATTATCCCTATTGATCCAATCAAAATTAATAAAATGTATGCCTGAGTATTCTGACCATGTGTTTCTTATAGGCAATCATCTTCCTTATCTGATGTAGGAGTCTACCTGTACAAAAATGTCTTATATGTAGGTCAGGATCATCTTATTGACATGCAACTACTAGCCTTGACTAGTGTCCGTAATTATGGAGTTAATATTGTAGCATAAATCCTCCAGAATATTACCTCTTTTGTCACGACTTACGATCGTACCTTGTAAAGGTGAATTGTGCCCAATATTTTGTAGGCACGTGCCAGTTTGTGGAAAACTTTTTTCAGTCCAGCCGGCTATTTATTTTACACATTGTCCAGGTAAGTGTCCACATCACATTTGCACTTGTTAATTTGGCACAAAAATAAGATTCTTTGGTTTCTTCTCTCTGCTTTGGGGATTCGCAAAAGAGTGCATAATTATGTTCTGGCATAACAAGTCATTCATTCATTTTTGCTGTCAATATCTCCATTAGGGTTTTGTTATATTTCCCTTTAAAGACGTACATGAGTGAATATTATGTATATATTGTATTTTACTTTCTGTACAAATCCATTGCTAAGTTTTATTTCGTTTGGAGCACAAAGGTTCTAATCGAAGGGAATGGCAAGTAGGTTTTAATCAATGTTCTTGAGTGCATGTCCTAGGCGCTGATTGTATGCCACAACACAGTCGTATTTTTGTAATTTGTTCTTTTTATATGCATATATTTCTAATATTTTTGTCGAACAAAAGAGGTCAACTGATTGTGATTATTTATGTCTCTAATTTCTTTTTATACACTTATTTTATTTACTAATATCTTTATTAGTTTGTTGGTGGTTTTTTTTTTTAAAAACGTTCACACACATGTCCATACATGCGTCAGTTGCTATAGGTAAAAAATTGACTCACCTTCAGTTGATTCTAAGCACGATTTGATGTCTTCCAGTTCTGACAGAGCTGTAAATAAGTTATAATGTAAGTGTAGAAAGTGAATTTTGTGGGGAAATCATCTAGCTACAGTGCAAGATTCTTCTTATCGTCAACAACAGAACGTTTAACATTTAATTCTAACAAAAATTCAGTAAAGAAATAGTCGGAATTTTCTGTGAACAAATATGACGTAATTTGCTAAGAAAGAAAAGCCTTAAATGATAAATAGAACAGCTTGCAAAGCCAAATATACAAAAGTGAAAAATGAAAACGGCGATACTACTATAAATCTGATTTAACCTAGAATATATTTATTATTGTACTTGATATAGGACAAACTAGGTCGTACTTTATTTATGTGTGTATCGTGTTTGATTAGATATTACTCTGGAAAATGAAAGAAAGGTTATTGCATAATTTATTTCTTTGTTGTTCCTTAGTTTGTTTATTGGTTGGTACTCACTGGCAAATGCCTGGTAATTTAAACAGAAATCTTGCGAAGTTTGCGTGTTGTGTCCAGTATGCCAAACTTGTTGATGATCTGAGTTGTGTCCGCTATGAGCCATTATGAAACGTTTCCGATGAGTATTAACGTTGTAGACTTGCGCAGAATATGTGTTCCAGTGATCAACATCTCTTTTCACACTTGCACTATCTGTTTTATTGATGACGTAGTAACTATACAGAGATTTTACTTTAGGAAACAAAAACATATTTTATTTTGCCGATAATTTTATCAAGTTCTTCTAGAATAATATGCCAGTACAGAACGAAGCAATATCAACTAATACAACATAACCATCAACAGCGTCGCAAGTAAAAGCATCTATTACTAATTATAGCACTTATAATAAAACTACTAGTTTTGCGAGTACTACGTCTGCAAAAGTATTGCTCTTTTTAAACGATTGGTTTAGTGTAGTCACACGACTAATGCATCGTGTCTGGAAATGATATTAGTTAGAAATAAAGCAGGCACAAGATTTGTGTTATTAAAATTACCTGCTTACATACATACATACATACATACATACATACATACATACATACATACATACATACATACATACATACATACCTATGTACGTGCGTGCGTGCGTACATACATACATACATACATACATACATACATACATACATACATACATACATACATACATACATACATGCATACATCAAAATATAATATTTGCTGCTGAATTCTGTTCATGCATTAGCTTCATTTACTATTCATAGATACTTTAAATTTCGTTCATATTATAATCTTCGTTTGCATAAATTTTGTAACTAAGCAATATATTTAACTACGACTGGCAATATCTACTTTTTCTTGTGAAGCCATTACTGTTACTTCGAACACTATTGCTATAAATATTACGACCTTAATCTCCACTAAGCTCAACATCATAAACATTTTATGAATCATAACACAGTTCCACCAGACTTTAATTTTAAAATAATATGATCAGTATTTTCATTCTCGCAAAGAAACAATTTGTTCACCTGCATATATTAGCTTGTGCAATTTCTCCTGTTTAACATGATAAAACGGCCTGAATAATGGATATTATCTCGAAAATATCTTTTTTTTTCCAGTTTTGTTTTACAACGAGAGTTTCTTTCATTGGTTTCATCTATTCCTGGTAATAACATTTCTTGGTTTAGTCAAATTTAAGAATTTGTTAGTAATCAATAAATTGCGAGAAGGGGTCCCACTGTTCAATATATTAAAAGTGTGTAGTAAAAGGTGAAATAAGTGGCAAGTGTACAATCGAAACATAAATGTCTATTTCTAAAGCTGTGATTATAATATATGCACAAGTGATGATATTAAATAATTGAATCAGATACTCACAAAACGTTTCATCCTTTGCGCATCCTAGATGCATGTAGATACTTGCTGCCACTACTGAAACATTTCCAATTGATTATTATTTACGAACGTTTGCAAAGATTCATTATTTGTTTGTACCATTGTATTTTCGGTTAGACATTTGAAGTCATCTTAAAATGCACAGCGTAGCTATAATAAACAAAATAATAGAATAAACAATAATTTAATCACTCACGTTACACTGCATACCTAAATATCGGATAAATACATCGGAGTGTAGGCATTACCCGTCGGTATCAATTACGTATGTTTAATATGGTTTCTTTCATCTTGTAAAGATATTTGACAATTATATAATTTTTTTGCGACTAGAAAACAACCAGTGAACAGTGCAAAACAAAAGCACATATTCGGATAGAACGACTTACCTGTAAATATAATACTTTTTGCTGTTGCCATTTCATCAGAGCTTTGGGTCTTGCAACGTATGTGACTCGCTAGAGTGTGATTTTATACAAGAAGCATGACTCCCTATAGATAATAGTCTAATTTTAGCCAGGATCATAACGTATGCCTTTAATATCACTGGTTTATTTAGTTTCACATTATCACTTAAAAGGTATGTATTGAATATCATTGCTCTTTTTATTTAGCAATATCCGAATTCGAGTAGGAAAAGCATTTATTTAATCATGCTGAAATTGTTTCCTTACTTTTTTAAATATATTTCTTAATCTACTTATTGTATTAGAGCATTTAATTTTGATTTTGATTTTATAAAGAAGTATATTACAGTAATAGGACACACTCTATTTTGTGTTTAATCTTTTTGAAAATTTCGGAATTGATATACTGCATTCATAGCATACGTGTCATTAAAAATGCTCATGGATTATGTTTGCTTCTTGAGGTAGGATGTAAGCGACACACCTGTTGTCAGCATATAATGTTTTTCCTACAATATTTGCAATACAAAAGGATGACATCCTGAGTTACAAATCAAAGTTGTAACAATCGCCATCATTTATAAGTGGCAATTGTGATATTTTTTACAATAACATTGATACTGTTTAGGTGGAAATTTTAAAACCTTTATCTGAAATATCCATTATACTATAGGAATATTAGGAACATTCATTTAAGTCTCCGCAAAATAGAAAGATAAGTACATGGTGTCTTCTGAATGATGGTCCTTCAATGGAAGAAACACAGACACATATTTCCTACATGAGTGCGGTATTACTCCAGCCAGGTGTATGTCAGACACAGTAGATATTTATCTGGTTCGAAATAATGGGAACGTGCAGTACGACATTATAGCTAAGAAGTGAGCCATGATAGAGGGCATTAGGCTGATGAATAAGACCTAGTAATGAAATTGTCAGAAAATGCGAGGTTTCATAGAAAATGCACAAAAAATAAAATCATACTTAACTTATATATCTTGTTCTTCATATATACAGGAACAATATATACCATTATTTATATTCGTATAATAGATTGAATATTGAGCCATGTTTTGATATATATATATATATATATATATATATATATATATATATATATATATATATATATATATATATATATACCGTGTATGAAACTATATATAAAATCACAACAAACGTCTCTACTCAGATATATTTCAAGTATAATTTCCCGTTTAAACAATGATCATGTCATCTTAGCTCAAACAGACAATAAACAAGAGAAAGGCAAAATTAACAGTTTATGCATTGGAAACAGCGATGTTAATAAGGTAATTACATTGATCGTAACCATAACAGGTTCATAGTTACTGACAATATTGTTACAAAGGAAAGGAAAAATTTACTGGTTGATCTTTACAACTGATACCCGTCTGTTTATGTCTATTTGAGTATGTGCGTGTGTGTGTGTGTGTGTGTGCTATTGCTTGGTCCGTTGTACATGCACATTTAAAGAATAATACATTATGACAATTTCAATGAGAAAGTAATTAACATAAACACGAATTAGCATAAGAGCACTGAAATTAAAAGTAACGTTGAAATGCCTCAAATGTGACACAATTCTGAAGATTAATTGTCCATACAGAGGGCATCTATGGATACAGTGAACTAAATCAACCACTGGAACAAAACAAGAGCCAGGAGAGAAAGTACCGTCCCATTGTTTTCATTGCATAAATTTGTGGACTATGCCTTATAAACTCATGTAAATAAACATCTCTGGTTTTTTCACAAACAACATCTCTCAGCTGTGTCGTTGTGAATTGTTATTATGGCCTAAGAAGGTGTATTTATTGTGCTTGATTAGCGTATTATTATATATTTTGAAGAACAATGGCATAATTTCCTTGTGACGGAAAATATTAGATCTTTATTATATCTATAAATCTACATATATACGTTACAGATGTACCTATACGGCTATTGGAACTTGTCTACCTTTTAAATAATTGGTTTCCTGTAGAACCAAAAAAGTGGTTTTGGACAAAGTTATTGTGAAATTAATCCTATATTAGAATGATACAATACAAATTGTGGCTTTACCTGAAATTATGAACATTTGCATAAATAACCTATTACCCTTCATTTTAGAAACGTGAAATTATGAACATTTGTGACGTTATCATCGTCCATCTTGGCAAAAACGTGATTTTCAAACAAGACTCAGAACATTTTGTTAATAGGACTCGTATATATTTACAATTCTAGGATAAACGTTTGGATGCTTATTCGCAAATCGCAAGTCCTGTTTTACATTTTTACCTTCTTTACCGTGTTTTCTAGGGAAATAAAATTATATTTGTTCAAACTTACAAAGCTTGTTTGTGCGTTGTAGAGAAAAATTACGTTTGTTAAAATTTACAAAGCTCCGTTGGCTTCACTCGTTTGTTTAATTACTCAATGAAAGTATGAAACTTTAACACCAAAACAATGAAAATATAAATCAAAAACTGAAATGATAACAATGAAAGTCTAACACCTACGAGGAGAAACGAAATATCAAAATTATAAATCTGTAAGTTCAAATTGATAATGAAAGTTAGAGAAAATGAAAATGAAAATTCAACGATGACGCTGAAATCTAAAATTAAACAAATACATTCAAAGTAAATAAGAAATGAAAATTGAAACTTCAAACTAAATCAAATAAAATGGATTAAAAAAAATGAATGAAAATTATTCAACAAATTTGCGATTCAGAATTGAAGATAAAACGTTGATAACTTTTAAAGGTCTTGAATATTATTATTTGAATAAAGAATTTAAACAATGAACATTTTGAATCCAAAGTAGAAAACGAGTAGTCAGGAAAATAAAAATCTAATATTAACATTAAGATTTATGTAAATGAATCTCGATAAGTTAAAAATTCTAATTGATATATTGAAAGAGAACTATAAAAATATCGACACTTATCTTTTAATATAAAATTAAACCTGCAAATTAAGGAACAATGAAGATGAAAAATACACTTAAAATGTGACATGAGAAAATATATTTGAAAATGATATAATGAAAATGAATATTTGTGAATTGATAATTGTGAAAGATCCTTGAAAAGGAGATTCCGAATTAATTTGTTTTAGAAATGTAACTTGGGAAAAACATCCTGTATATTGAACTATTTGGCTTGCTTATAATTGTATATAATTGCGTTATAATTGTGTGTTAGTTACTCCAAGAACGTTTTGGCTATTGACCAGGTCCAGCGGGTTGTCGATGATAAATTGAGCTGCGGATAACTATATACTTGATAACATTTAACAGTTGATGGTATAGAGTTGGGATTTTATGGAAGATAACAAGCAGGAAACAACAATTGTCACTTCCTAATATGTGCTGATGATACAGGGTGGGTACAGGTTTGTCTACGTAGAACAACATGTTTTGTTAGAGGAGCTATTTTTACTTTGGTTCTTCTGAATAAATATTTTCCTGGAGAACAATATTACTGATTTGGACATTTTCCCGAAAATATTCTAAATTGGAACGGGACAACACAAACTGCTTTATTGTGCAAATTCTAGAATTTTCGGTTAGCCTTCGTCTGACGTGGTCATCCGCCAGTTTGTTTCGGAACTTAAGACACTTCAGACTGTGTTTAGAACTTTTACAGGACTTCTATTTCTGTTTTGAACAAAAATTTGGATCATTTCTGTAAACCGTAAGTCTTCCTTAAATTATTTACACTATTTCATGTTTTCTAGGATAATAAATTATTTTTTGTTAATAGTATTATATGTTTTTTGTGTATATGTATGTATATACATATATATCGTTCTATACATAGACATGTAAAAAGATGGTTGGATAGACAGATACATAGATAGATCATCTATTCATAACAGAACAAACAGATTATGAATACAACTCCTGAAATTTTAAGAGGACAAATTGATCATACGTTTGATTTTGGTCAGATTTTTTTTACACAAGTCAATTAGAAAGTATACTTTCAGCAAGACGTCGGAGTACGGGTCTAGAATCAAATGTGGGAATACTCGCTTTATTTGTGTTTAAAATGTAATATTGAATTGTATAATTTCCATATCTTCTGAAGTAGCAGTTATCCATGTAACAGCAAATATTCAAACATATTTTACCTACACAAAAAGTGTGATATGTTTTATAGTAAATTTTTAAAAACAATTTTAGTTAGTAGATGATTGTGCTAGTCGTTTTAAATTTTTCGTTGATTATATGCAACCGAATTCAAAGAGCAAAGTATTAAGATTTATGCCCATCTTTTTAAATTAAAATCTATTAGATTTCATTTTCATATTTTGTAGGGATATGTTTAAAGTTTTAATTTAAACTGGTTTTGAAAATGTCTGTAACATTGAATTGTTTATTTGTATCCTTGCAATATATTTATGTTTGTAAAGAAATCACTATAAACTTTTTCGATATAATTATTAGCGTGCATATAATCGTTTATCTTTTTGAAGTAAACTGCTTTCAAATAGCCAACATAGTGGTCTGACTATTTATTTTAGCATCGAACATGATTCAAATTATTTTCCTTGTAATTGTGTTAGTGCATGCTCAAGTCCGAATCAATTTCGGAATTTGTGTACTATGTTCAATTAAGAACAATATAATGTTAAATTTTGTTTACAATTTTCTCGATCTTTAAATTTTCCGATCAGGTGAAATCCGATCGATAAGTTCCACTCCAATCTTACGCATATGACACTTTCTTAATTTTGTTATATGTTTTACTCTGGGCAAACTGAACATAATATAAATTCTGAGATAGTTTTTTAAGTCGCCATTACAGTTAGTCCCATATAATTTAGTGTTCTGTTTGATTGGTTTCCTTAATGATGCATTTGTTGCATCAGTACACCAATTGCAAATTACGTTCAAGGTGGTGGCGTAAGGCTCTTACGTATGCATACAAACACATGGCAGCAGATGCCTGCATGTTGCGAGTTGGATACTAAGTGTGCCATCTGACGTCCGCTACTTTCATTACATGTCAACATTATAGCTTCATTTTACTTTTATCATTTCTAAAAATGTTACCATTGTACCAGCAATAAATTCCATTCATGTACCAGTACAGACTATATTTTAAGGTCTCCATTAACACAATACGTGAATATCGATCACTTCTAATAAGGGTAGAATTTACTCTTAAACTTCAAACTACGAATTCTTTTAGCATAGGACTGTAACTTGTGCCCAAATTGACCAAACCATGCATTCCTACGTAGGTACAGACTGTATGATTGTCTTAAATCGTTAGACAGCCCCAAAAATCACTTTGGAACCGATTTGGTGTTATCTTTTAAATTTTCAGTCGCAGGCCAACTAGTAAGTAGAGTCGATGCTGAATCTTGTCGTCATCATCCTGGATATCCAGCTTAGAGATATGTCCTTGAATACATATATAAAGAAGTGGACAATGTCCACTATTTGATGTTAAAGCATGCTGAAACGACATACATGTATACAATGGACAAGAAATGCAGACTTCCCTTGCTTCGACTTTTACCCATTGGAAGCGATGCTAACTAGTTGTAATAAGATAAAACTTGGTCAATTTATTTAACTCGTTCTTATAATAATTTCTAAAGATATGCTTTTAACATGGTGATACCCCTTACCCTTGTTCAAGTGGATATATTTAATATATTTAGTACTTCAAACACGTCAGTCTAGAAAGAGAAACAGCATACAGTCAATAAATAACGCCTTCTGTTTTCTTATATATGAGACCTTCACCTCGAGCAAGAGACCTGTATATAGATAGTGACGGTTCTAAAGTCGTGATACACACACACGCAAGGACAAAGGCCCGTCCAAAAAGGTCACGATGTCTTCACGACAATAATCACACTGACACATATTAGATATCCCGATTTCATTTGATTTGAATTTGACCGCATATAGCAGAGATAAGGTACGGACTAGATTTGGTGTATGTTTGTGTAAACCATATAATTTTGTGATACTTTTATTAAACATATCTAACTCTTATTGTTTATTTCCGTTTAGTCTAGATGTTCCATATATATTATAGTATATATTATCAATATAGTAAGCCTACCAATATTTAGACTTGGAGAATGCAGCAGTGTAACATACATACATACACGCACACATACATGCATGCATACATACATACCCCCATATATATATATATATATATATATATATATATATATATATATATATATATATATATATATATATAATCCTGTTTGTCCTCATTCTCGAGAGTATAAAAAACAGTTGTAATAAGTACGACAATACGTTGTATATATATTTGGTTGGAGATCCAAGTTGTTGATTTCTTTCCACAAACGTCTTTTTTTTCTGCCAATGTCATCTTAACATAATGTTTATGGATTACAATTACTAGCTCGGGCGAGTGCTCGCGTGCGTGATAAGTTCATGGGCGGTTGGAAGTCATACAGATTCTGTTGTTGCCACCCAGAGACGAAAATAGTTTCATTTAAAAAAGCGATATTTGTATAATTCCCATATTTAACACAAGATGGTTCATATTTATTTGATACTGTAATAAATACTACTAGTCTATCATCTTATATTAGCATTATACACTCTACTAATCACTATAAAGCATTGGCAATTTTCAAGACGTTGTTAGTTCCATTGAATGAAATGTGTCAGAGCTATTGTTATTTGTATATATTTCGAATACGAATTAGCGTGAGTTGTAATAGGTAGATGTTACATATTGTCAGCTGGTACATTGTTATAATAATGGTGTATCCTATGTTTTGAAACGTGTACGGTATTATTCTTATCAAATATAGGTCAAGCATGATCTATATTGGGGGATATATCATACTCAACGTCATTAGACGCGAAACAAAACTTGATAAGTGACAGAACTTGATGTATTGGTTTGGAGTTTCTCTGGGGTTGTTTACGTCAAATAGGAATGGCTAAAGTCAAATACTACACAATAATACTTAAGTTTATAAAAATATGTTTTCGGATTTTAAACTAGTCATGTTTAGGATGGTTTAGTTTTTTTTAAGAACGTGATATTTACAGGCAAAACATCATAATAACGAGTATCATGCTCAATTAATATTCATGTGTAAAAATTTCGTCTTTACTTTTCGTCAACAAAATCAAAATTTGTATGAAAAGAAATATTAAGTCATACAGTAATAATGCAGATAGTCCCTTTCGTTATTCACCTAATATCATTTGGATGATTGGTATATTGTTCAAGATATGGAACTTTATGTATATAATATTGTTCATGAAATAATAACGTTGGCAAGAAAGAGATCTTGGATATAAATAGTGAACTTATTTTACTTGAACTATGAGGTGTAGTACATATGAATATATATGCCATATTATTTACATGTGAACGATAAAGTCCTATACATCAAACCAGATTATATTTTATATCCAAATGTATCTAGTTTACTCTCATATTTCGAAGAAACAACTATAATTAAAGGAAACAGCGAATCACTATGCCCTAACGTTAACATGTTCATTAACTCATGTTCATTAACTGCACGTCTTAGAAGTTAGGGTTATTCAAAATGAAATCGACTACAGTTACGCCCAAAAGAGGACATTAATTCAGTACAAAGCATCCTAAATACAGTCGATAAATACTGACCTCGGGGTGAGAAACTATACCATGTTATTGAAGTACGACACATCAGAGAAATCTCAGACTAAGCTTACAAAGATACATATATGGGTATTTATGTATGTGTTTGAAAGACAATTTTATGAAATTGTTAAGAGGATGTGAGATGTCAACAGTTTCAATTAAATGTTTTACTTAAATGTTTCATTTAAATGTTCATAACTGCAATGCATAATTCTTTCACATTATTGTTCAAAGTAAACGTGCCATTATCAGGATTTTCGTTTGTAAGGACCATTTCTGTCTCTATCATGTTTTAAAGTACAGATAGATGCATACAGTGGTTGGTTACTTGGACATGAATATTTTAAAAAGTTTAAAACCTTAAATATCTTTCTACCGTTGAATACACTAATGCCGTTTATCCGGTTTGTTTTGCCGAATGAAGATGGAGTTGTTCTGTAACTCATCGTATTTGAACAAAAGATGAAACTTTAATAAATCTTTGGAATCCATATTTAATAATCAGCAGAACAGAATATACATAAGATCGATTATTAATGAAAAATTTCTACTTTAAAATAGGATAATGCAGATGAAGCGACTTTGAACAATTCGTCCAATTATATCAAATAGAGAGATTACATTATGATTAAGTTTAAAACTAAAATTGAAAAGCAAACAAGAGTGATTGGAAACTACTTTTACTTGGTCTATGCAGTGTAGTACATGTAACTATATATGCTGGAATATTCACGTGTTGACGGTCAAGTTCTATAAAGCAAAACAGGGTATACTATATTTCGCAGGCACATCAATTATAAAATGAAGCAATGCAGACTACTGTTATCTAACGTTAAAAGTATCTTTAACTGCAACATTAAGAGATTATAGTTATTGAAAATTCAATCGAATATTGTTACGTCAACAGCAGAACACTAATTAAAAAAAAATGCAATTTATGAGTACTGTCTTCAAGAGGGAAATTACCGGGTTAATTTGGTATTACGCCTGAAAACAATTTCAGATTAAGCAGAAAAAGATTATATATATATATATATATATATATATATATATATATATATATATATATATATATATATATATATATATAGTTTAATACAAACAATACTATCATATAGGTTAGAGAAATTAAATTTGTACTCTAAGGAGTTTCGTACCCAGTTCCGCGAGTAAATGACACTCATCGCCTTGCCTGCACGCACCAATCCATATACTGTTACGACTAAGCACGCATCGCCAAAAAATGATGACACTGAATCGGTGTTGTATGAGCTCGTGCGTAGCAGACACACTCGCATGACGACTTAGCAAATATTAATAGTAAATAATAGTAAATAATTCTCATATATATATACAGTCGTTCCAGATTCCTATGAACGAAATCAAAGTATATATGATTTTGAATTACATACAATTATATATACGAGAGAGAACAGACAGTGCTATCCCTGGATCATGCAGTAGAATCTTGATAATAGTGGGCAAAATTTATAGTTTAATACATACAATACTATCATACAGGTTAGAGAAATTAAATTCGTATTAGGTCGTCATGCGAGTTTGTCTGCTACGTACGATCTCATATAATACCGATTCAGTGCCATCACTATTTGGTGATGCGTGCTTAGTCGTGACGGTATATGGGTGCGTGCAGGCAAGGCGATGGGTGCCATTTACTTGCGGACCTGGATTTAAACTCCGCAGAGTACGAATTTAATTTATCTAACCTGTATGATAGTACGTGCCACGCCCTCTGACCGTAATTCGTTTTTGTGTTGATCTCTACGAAAACGATTACAGGTTTTGTAAATAAAAATGTATGTTTTACACGATATGGGAACCGAACGTGTTGATGGAGAGAAATAAATAATATATAAGATGATAGGTCAGTCGAAGAATACTAGAATAAAATGATCTGAAGCGCATTTTGCACTACATATTCATTTGCATAATTTCAAAATTCATAATACCATTTTATGAACTGATGATTGTTAATTAATCTTTAAATATTTTTTTGAACGTTTGTTCTCAGCAAGTCAACGCATGTTAGCCTATTGACACAGAAATTGTTAGCATGCGTGTTGTAAGGTAAATTTAACTGCTAAATTGTATTAAACATTTTAATACTAAAGCTTGACACAGTATTACAATCTAGCATCATCTGTTACATTAGACCATTTTCGTTTTGAATGAAGTGTTAGCGTAAACTAGGCTGCGCTTCATAATCAAATGGACAGCACATGAGGTGATAATTCCATATACTGCAATATATAACTCTTGTAAAAGATAATAACTCAAAATGAATCTTCTAATATTTATTAAAATATTTAGTCAGGTTCATGGGCAAACTGGGTAAGTGATCTCTAGGTCTGACTCTCTACCGCTAAAGTGTGCATATTATATTTTCCGAATTAGGTGCTGAAACTGTATCGGTTTATGTCAATAAAGTTACATAGATATTAAACCATCAAGTTTTGCAATTGTGTCATAGACGTGATAATCTACAGACGACATAGTATTTCTCTTAAAGACTTGAAACCTACATAGTGATGTACGGAAAATGCTATGAATGGTAGTGCAAGTAATATTCGAATTATAACATTCAAACATTATTCTGACATGCACATTCAACGCTCATAACATCAATTTTCAGTCTGTGTTTATTATCAGAATTGCATTATCAATAATATCAATGTATAAACCGCACGGACCAATTATCAAACTCAATTATATACTGCTTAATGTTCTGAAATTGTTGCCTGTATTCATTAAAATTGAAATAGAAGCCATTATATCGATTTACGTGTATGTTCGAAATGTACCTTGGTCATCATTGGATTATATCAATAAAAATTCACAAATAAAATGGCATAACATGTCAGGTGGGTTTTATACTCCTAACTCAAAATAACGGCGTTTGTCAGATGTTTAAGGATAAAACTAGTTTTGCATTTTATTATTTACTTAAATATAAAAAACAGAGAGTTTTAAATTGGAGAAATAATTTCCAGTTAGCCATTTACATATTTTTAGATGTGAAAAATATGGCCTTATATGTTCAAACGTGAAAATATAATAATTCTCGTCATTACATGCGGCTCTAGATTCGGTGTTCTTGTGCAGGTTATATATGTAGCAATAAAAACAAATAGCTTGTAAGTTACAACAAATAACATATAAATAAAGTTTTGATAAAGACATTTGACCCGAAGCCGTCAGCATCTCTCTGCATATATTGATTTGACTTCATTGACTCCAATGACAAACTCGTTGCGATGCATTACTAAATCGGGCTTGTATTGTTTTTGGAGGGTTAGATAGTAAAATGAGATACAAATATATTTTACTGCGACATGTTAGGCGACCCCAACCCTGCTGCTTTGATATATATATATATATATATATATATATATATATATATATATATATATATATATATATATATATATATATATATATATATTTCTCCAGCCACATCCTCTCTTTAGTTAACCTAATACAAACGTTTATGAAGCGGTTATCGATTCTGGAAAACAATACCTTTTGGCAGACTTTGTTTAGGCTGCACCAGATTCAGGCGAATACTTTGTGCAAATATGAGCGATGAAGTGTCAAGTAACTATTTGCAAAATAAATTTTGGAATTTGATTCACAAAGTGTAAATATCTGCTGATAAACGCCTATCACGCATACTTTGTTTAGCGAAAGTTTCAAATGAGATTCGATTTATTTTCATCACTCCTGGGGATATTTCGAGTGCACCTGTCTCAGAATAGCAAGCTTACCCGGATGTGAAATATTAGTTAGGACGATTACACGTCATTGCAGCACTTTCATTGTTTTATTATGGGTCGGTATCTAATGTACAAGTGTCTATTTTTGGTCTATATTGGGCAGGTCAAACAATTGCCAACAGGATCCACATAGTGACACGAAGGTTCGTCAATCGGCAATTGCTACCAAAATATATACGGGCATGGGGACATTTTGGGGCAAACCCAAACAATATCTTACGTTGCAAAGATTTTCTGAAGAAGGCTGATAGTTCATAGTGGCCACTGGCAGCCTCATCGGTCAGTTAACCTGAGGTGTAATTTCAATTCTGGCAATTTCTTGATGTTTTACCTGCTTCCGGCATAAATGTACCGTGCGATTTATTGTTGATACCACCTCGATAATGGTTATGGTAGCCAAGTGAATTTCAAGCCACTGTATTCTGGCTTTAGCGTCTGCATTGCCTGCCCTCGTTCCCACTTTACCGGAATTCTATTCGTAATAAATTGTTCTATCCAAATGTAATGGTACAACCATACTTGATTGCATAATAATGACGACTCAATATTATATTTCATGAAAGTATATATCGATTATCGAATAGGATTCAGGCTTTATCCCAGACAATGCATTGACTGTTATGGTATGAGCATGTCTCCGAAACTTCCTGATATGAATATGTTTTGCAGAAAACGCAGGGAAGAGGGTTTATTCATGACTTTATTTGTACTCATTAATTACTCTATGCCGTGAAGTACAACGTACTGTTGGAACCTAACTTGGCTCGCCGAATTAACTTATGTCTTCTCCCTGATCAAGTGGATATTTCTATCTTAACAATTCCTGCGAAAGTTTCATTAACGTGAGATTTATTTTTATCATTGTCTTTGAGATTCAAAATCATACTAGATGAAGGTGCTAGCTTGGGATTTGTAACGTAACATTAAGACACAGCTATTAAACATAATCGAATTTACATGGATAATAATGACCCCCGTAACGTCGGGGCAATTCCCGTACACATCTTTTAAATAACTTTCGTCGAGTTTGCACGTGGCTTGTATTCAATCGGTATAATTTCCTGATAATAATATGAATCACACCAAAGTTAGTGTAACTCACACTCAGACACTTGTAACTATCGTGCTATTTGCCACTGTCTCAGTGACTATTCTATGAGGGATATGGCTGCGAAACTCTTGCTCACCTGCAAATATATGTGCTATTTCTCGGTCAGTACATGGGTTTTGATGTGATATTTAGCAACCCTATCACAAAGTTTCTTCATATACAATCTGATCTCTTCTGGTGAATGTCCTAATATTACAAACATGCCCGACCTCTCATTTAGAATTGAACCTTTCCCCACGATACCGCGTAAGTTGCTTGTAAAGGTTCACAGTCGGAACACCTGTATATAGTGGATAGTCATTTGGTATCTTTTCCCATTAATAGGATCAATTCAATTCAACGCGTCAATTGTGAGATTTTGTGAATATTTGGCATTTTAGAGAGTGTTAGCTAAATCGAGCGTTTCTTCAGTCTTTCTTTCTTTAAAATTTAGAGAATTTTAAAGTTTTAGTTACAGAAAAGCGTCACTGCTAAACCCATATATATATATATATATATATATATATATATATATATATATATATATATATATATATATATATATATATATATATTGTTACCACCCGGCAGTTAGTTTAATCGTTTGTGTTAAGGAATCAATTATATATAAATCTTTTTATTCAATTTTATTTCATTAAATGTAATTATTAATATAATTATATTAATATCACTTTAATATGTTGTTTGAAAACATCGCGTTTATTTGAGTGGTAAATGCGACTCATGTGAGCACGTGCTGTTTATCATAACAATTTCATTATATGTAAACATTTAGGAATAGCTACGAAAACAATTGGCTGATACTTGGTCAGGCTTTCCTAATGTCCAGAAATATTAGGTATTTGCATGCGTCCTCGTGCCTGTGTAATTCAAATAACGTATTAGCTTCATTTATATGTTGAGGTTATTTTGTTAGCCAGAAAGTCGTAGTCCAATATTCATAGTAATGTACTGCAATGATGCAATGAAGATTATATATATATATATATATATATATATATATATATATATATATATATATATATATATATATATATATATATATATATATATATATATATGTATATATAAAGAATACAAATCATATGGCGAATAACAACCCTTTCAAGCGTACTGGATCCACCAAGGGATTACGTGTGTCAGGGATTAATTAAAATAGATGCAATAAACTGACGACGAACAGTACGAAACTAGTAACTAACTAGCCTAAGCGCTTTCGACTCTTAATGAGTCTTTTTCAAAGGCAAATAAAAAATATATATACGATAAACAAATAAACACAAAAGCGTTGTGTTTGTAAACCTCTACATGGCTGTCTTCACATGTGCTAAAACTATAAATACAACCAGCTTGTATAGACTAGATGCGGAAACTGAAAACGTATAATTCCCTAAAAGTCTACAAGCCAAAGCGACATCTATTTCTACTTTTTGTACATATGTAACGCGGATTATATCCCAGATATTTGATTCTATACCGGTTAGTCTTATAGTAAAAATTGAAGGATAATAAGAAGATTTAGAAAATGTTAAATTTTACTAGTGCATAGTTTTCATTTTCTAGTCTTCTTGGTTTAGACCGCTTGGTTTCAATGTTCTAAGGCGGAGTATCCAGTATGATTTCTTTTCCTTCCTGGTTTCGGAACACCAGCTGTGGTTGTTAGCAATAGCGATAAGTATTATATCACTGAAAGTGAGGCCAGGGGAGGAGAAGTGTTCTGCGACCGGGCTTCTGTACAGCTTTTTTGTCATCCATTCAGATCTATGAAGGTTTATCCTTTTGTGTAGCTTTTCAGTTTCTGCGACGTACTGAAGGCCACAGATCTTACATGTGATGAGATTTAATCACATTCACTGTTTTGCACGTTTTGTTTGGACCATGTATGTTTAGTTTTTCTTTAGTCACTGTGCTAGTGAATGTCTTGGTCTCTATCATATGTTGACAGGTTTTGCATCTTTTATGGCCACAGGGTCCAGATTGACTAGGTTGGTTTTGACTAGCGATTGGCGTTAGCTTTGCCCTGACTAGGATGTCCTTTAGGTTTTTTTGGCCTCCGGTAAGCTACTACAGGTTTGTTCGGAAGTATTAGGTTTAGTATGTCTGACGATTGCACGGTTGGCCAGTGGTTTGCGATGATTTTACCTACTTTGGGATTGTCTGAGTGATAGGTCAGATTAAATGGTATACTATCAACCTTTTCTTTCTGTCCATATCTGAGTAGGTCATCACGGTTTGTTTGTTTGGCCCTTTGGATTGCCTCCGCAATCAGGTCTTTGTCGTAACCTCGGTAAATTAAATGTTTAGCCAGCTCTTCAGACCTTTCTAGGAATCTTTCATCGTCGGAGCAAACTCTGCGTATCCTCAGTGCCTGGCTATATGGAATGTTCTTAATGCAGTGTTTTGGATGACAGCTGGTTGGGAGAAGATACTGGTGTTTGTCGGTTGGTTTCGAGTAGATGTCTGTGTGTAATTTATTTTCCACCAGTCTGGTTGTTGTGTCCAGGAAAACATGGTTTGAGTTGGAAATTTCTGCCGTGAATTTTATTGAAGGATGGAAGTTGTTTGCCTTTGATATGAAGTCATCCAGACTTTCTCTTCCATACTGCCACTTCATTTCTATATCATGGATAAAGTGTACCCAATGGTATGATGTACGCTCAACCGATGCTAAGAGCTGACCCTCAAGTTTTTCCATGAAAATGTTAGCATACGAAGGGGCCATTTTAGTACCCATTGCAGTTACATTGATTTGTAGGTAGTTTTCTTCATTAAATTCAAAGACTAGAAAATGAAAACTATGCACTAGTAAAATTTAATATTTTCTAAGTACATCAAGTACATGCAGCGCCATTCCCTACAGATAAGTCGCGAAATTTATCTAGAAATTCAATGCATGTCTTATAAAATTTAACATCACTTATGACTGCCCCCTAAATATACACTTAAATTATATTTATTTTCTTTACTCTTAGTTCTGATAAAATGTGTTTAAATTATTAGAAGTTTATTTGTGAGGTAATATATCGTATGATTTAATTAAAACAATGACTGTAACTTATATTTTCTGCATAAAGGACGAATCAGTTTCTCTATTGACTGCTTTACAATATCGTTTTGTTCCATCAATGTTTCATGTTGTATTGTAGTTTTTTTCACTATGTGAAGAAATGATGTCCATCTATGTGACAATCTAAATATCTAAATATAACTATATATATATATATATCTTGTTATATATATATATATATATATATATATATATATATATATATATATATATATATATATATATATCTTGTTATATATATATATTGTTATATATATATATATATATATATATATATATATCTTGTTATATATATATATATATATATATATATATATATATATATATATATATATATATATATATATATATATATATATACGTATGTATGTATTTATCATAAAAAACTTTTCATGCTGATTTTATTAAGATAGTTATGTGTGGGTTTGTTTGTGAGTGTGTGTGTTTTTGTGGGTGTGTGATTTGGCTTTCTAACGTAGCTTTAACAATTTTAAATTGTTGATGTTTAGTGATGACTATCACTGGTTCTTCATGCTGCATCTATGTAGCATGATGACCAACAACAAGCCCGCGACCTCCCGCATCAGAGGCGGACGCTCTAACCAAGATAGTTTTGTAGTCATTTTGCAGTGTAGCCTCACTTTGTACTAAATACTTAAAATGCTTAGACAATATTTAAGATTGAACTACTTCATAAGGAAAAAAGTGTCAAAATTATATCCGTGGTGGATACATGTTTTCGTGTTTGGAACGGTTGAGTGTCACATCGTACGCGTATGCAGTATTATTCAAAGAAAGTCTTTCTGATTTAGTTGTGGCTGTTATGATTATACTATTATGTAAACAATGTAAAATGGACATTGCATAACATAAATATTCATCCTTTTGATACAAACTGTTACAAATTATCTATTCTATGTATTTTATTTCTCAAATAAAGTCGAAGTCAGATTGGTGATCTTTCTGTTGTACTATGTTCCTTCAATAAAACTCCTCGTAGATGAGTTTGTTAAAGGATCAACGAAACTACACTTATTCGGCGTGTAATAAGCATACTTGATATTTAAAATATATATTACTAATATGGATGTCTCATAATACCTTTCTAGCAATGTACGTATATTTATGCTCCATGTTCAAGTAAGGAACGCTGCTATAAATATATGCTTTCTCTTAGGTTTCCGTTGCCATCATATATGTAATTATTGCGAATTGTGTGGTTCCACCATTCTCTCCTAATTATTTATGTCCCGCATTAATGTCATGCGCGAGTTCTATTGCGCATTTCATGAAAAGAACATGCTTCATACAGTCAACAATCAAAATGCTTCAATAAGAAATGGTCTGAATACAACTTAAAATTTAAAAATAATTGTAGATGTGTATTTTTGTTTTATTTGATGCTTGTCGCATACATGGTAGGTTATTGAGTGAATTGGGACATTGGGGTAATATGAATTATCCAGGGAAACACAACAGCTACTGACCTAATATAATGGAATTGTAGGAACCTGTACCATTTCGTTTTTGAGTTCAGCACAACAATCACAGTCAGCTGAATCCACATGTTTGTTTAATTGTATCGAACAAATGTTCTCAATGATAAGGTTATTATTGGCAATATAATGATTTTACAACCGCATTTCATCACATGTATGAAATAATATGGAACATCACCTTTTTGTAAGAAACTTTTTGCTACTAATCTGTGACTAATCCAATTATGTATCAGGTGATTTAATTATTGTTAAATAACATTGATAAGTTGCATAAACTTCCTATTTTCTATTGTTTCACTTATACTCGCTATAAATAAGATCACGTTGTTAGAAAAATGATTCTCACATTAAAATATTTACAGGTGTATATTTTATTACATGAAACGTAATAAACAAGAGATAGAAACCGGTAAGGCTGAAACTATACAGATTTTGTTTTTGCCATGACCTTCTTGTGTTATCAAGCACATAAATGAATCCTTATCATATGATGCCATGTAGGTCAACACGACAATAGGAGACACATACACAAGAGCGAGAGGGCAGATTACTTTCGCCATGATTTTGCCCCATATAATTTGATAATGACTGCCATTTGCACTTCTTTTTCTATGACCTTGACTGTTCGAGATAATTTTGACAAGCCACTCAGTATTTAGGTATTGGGAGAGTTTGTTTAAAATTTCTCTTGTGTAGTAAACGTATTAAAATGGACAAGAATGCACGTACACACAATTTGTTTTCAACCGTGTGTCCCGAGTAAGATCGATGACAGAAAAGCATGTAATTATTCATATCGGTGTTCTACAGTCAAAATTAATAGGAGACCCATAATAAAAAGTATGTGAAAAGTTAAAGAACGCATTTAGTAGATACAAAAGTGATATTCTGGTTCACTGTTTCAAGGTCATATAAATGTTGGTTTTGAATCTCTTAAAAGTCAAGTGAAACTCGTGCTTGATTTTTCATATTATATAGATGTGCTGTTACTTTGAATGACGAGCTTGTGTATTCCATTGGTGGAGTATCGTTTATGGTCGAATGTTCATAGTCCTTGTTTGCTAAAGGGCATCGTGGATATGCGATGTCTTTGAGACTGAATGTTTAAATGGCGTGGTGCTGGAGATGTCAGTACAATTCCTGCCTGTAGTGATCGATGACGGGTATGGATTTGATGACCGATCTGTTTACTGCTTTGGCTTTTTTTATGCACGGTGTCATCGTCATAATGGATGTAGTACATTTTTGACCAAAGTTTGACGAATTTCATGATGAGTATGCCAAGAGTTCCGTCTTTGAACTTTCACAACATTTTTTGTTATAGTCGCAGTGGATTGGGCTGTGTGTGGGATAAGTTGTTAATAGTCGTATATGTTTTGGTAGACGCCGTCAGTGTGAATTTAATATAAAAGCGAGTCTGTGTTAGTCATGAGCAAAGTGGTCTTGTCTCCGTATTTGTTTTGTTGACATTTTAGTCAAATTCATGCATGACAATTTTTGAGAGAAGAAGCACAGCCATGCCGACGTAGCTTGAGATTTTTATATCTCGAATGTTATAATGGGTGACAAGTGTATCCCATCTTTTGACATTGTTAACTTCTTCTATTTGTATGCGGCGACGAATGTTTTCCATCGTTTGTATGAACATTGTATTGTTTTATTTGATGAAGTCTTTGTCGAACGCGCTGATGGCTTTGGTTCCCTGCTTTGTCTTAATGTTGATGTAGGGTTTCATCCACTGTGATTGATGAAACCATAGCTCCCGATATACTTTGTAAATAACAAGTCCATTCTGAGCAGAATGATCGAGTAGTCGATGATATAGTTTGTACCTAGTTCAAACTTTTGCTCTCGCTGTTCTCGTGTGACATCATCTCGTTAGTAACAAGAATTCGCTCAGCACAAAATGGATAATCGTTGTTGGCATGGTGATGTTCTGCATACACGAGACTGACCTGGACGAAATATTCAACGGTGTAGCTCATCTCGTTAATGTTCTATCTGATAATCGATTGGACGACTTAGAGACTGTAAGACAGCCATGATAAAAAAGTCTTTTTGAAACCTTGCTGGAGACTAAGACTATGAAACTAGTTTCCTGAATTGTGTTTTTCTAGTTTACAAATGAATTATGTCTTTTTATTGTGATAGTATGGATCTATAAATCACTGTGTTTGAGCATCAACTTGGCGAGCTCCTCTTGTGCTTATAAGATATGCAGTGCTCGAAAATGAGATCGTTATCATAGACGATTTTGAGCATTCCACTACAGTATAAGTTTTGAGCAACACCAGATCGGATTCTATCCCGACAAATTTGCTGAGCAGGAGTGCCTCACTGATGTCTATGTTGAGATAGAATTTTTCGCGATTGCATCCACCCCACAAGATCTTTTAGATTCTCCACGTTGACTTAGGTGATATGTCCGGTTTGGTCCAATTCGTGGACTATGCCAAATCTGATGCTCACGCGGTCATTTTTGCTGTAATCGTTATTGACTATGTAGGTGAATAAGGCCCGTGTGCGTTGAGGATAGTTTCACTTACAACTTAATTAACACAGTTGTCCGGAATCTCTCATGCCATGTATATATCAGGATTGAGATAATTTTCAGAGACTTTTCAGTAATTTTCTCCAATAAACCTTATTAAGGTTGAATTTTTTTGTTCATCATCTGGATATAATCAGCATCATCAAATTTTCCAGCGCACCCGTAGATACCACTCAGGTAGGATGCACGACGATCGGTAAAGCCAAACGATCTCGACGATACGCGATTATACTTCCTGAACGCGTGCTTTCACATTAAGACGTTTCGATGGTAATATCGGTAATAGCGACAATACGATTCTAGCTTTGTTGCAGCGTCTACTAAACTTTACAGCAGCAGTTCAATCTGTGATATATTCTCTACTAATAATCCTCGCATGCAGGTTAATGTTACCCTTAATGACCTCAATTATCACTCACTGTCTCTCCAACAACCGAAAGTGCAAACCTTTTTAAACCTTTTGTGATTTCTGTCCTGTGATTTGCAAGATCAGACTATCAGAAGTCGCTTTCAGTTCAAGATGGCCCAGATATCGTTGTTCTTTTATTATATGTAACAGAAGGATTTTTTTCAGAAGAATAAGATTTTTTGAACGATATTCATAAACATAATAATTAGACAGTACGAGTTTTTCCACCTTGAGATTTACCTGTTGAAAGTCTTCAATCGCTGAAAACTTGAAAGCTCTATCTTGCAAGCCCACAGTATTTTCTTCAATTTTTTCTAGATCATTAGTTTTATCAAGCAGTCCCTAAGATGCCTTTGGAGGAATGACATATTTTGTTTTTGATTACGTACATAATGTTTCAGTAATAGCTGCATTGATGTTCCATGCGTATTATACATGATCACTCTAAAAGGTGCTTCCATTGCCTTGTTTTCTAAAACTGATTACTCTGCCGCCGATTGTGGAACCGATGGTTCGGTAAAATTGCATCGTCGGGCACTATAAGTTCTCTGAGTACCTTCACGTCCTCGTACTCTAATCCGGCTTGTCGTAACTTCAACTTTTGTTGATGTCATTGCACAGTTTTTGTTTTCCGTAAAAAATCCTTTTGGTTTCTATTTTGTATATGCAGTTGTGATCATTTTTATGTGCATCATTATCTTCCTATCGACCTAACTGTCGTAGTTTAATCTATCCGGTTTTCACGTCGCACTCAACAATGCTCTGATGCAGTTCCTGTATAAATATGTGAACAATTCTTTCAATGCTCTTTGCTATAGGTGTCGATTGCCTATCGTTGCAAAATTTAATTACGGCAAATACTTGGCTACGGATTCTCTGAGCTGTTAATGTTGCTCATGTCCAACTTAAATACGAAACAGTTTTATATCATTGTGCTTCCTCTTCTCAAGTGTATTTTCTACTGATAATTCAGGCACATTTCTCACCTGATTGATGTTCACGTAAATACCAATGGAGTGCTTGAGCACGTGATGTCATTTGCAGAATGCAACGCACCCTGCCAGTATATAACAATAACTAGTCAACCAGTAATACTTTATCTTAAAACGGAATGCACCAAGGAGATTTGAACAGTAGGCTCATCAACAACTCGATTGTTCAGGCCCATGTTACATTTGTCGGTTATGTCTCAGTATAATTTAATTTCGTTTGCACGTCATGGTTCATACAGTGTATGGATCACAGCTCGACGTCTTCTCGACGATTTAGGAAAGAGATCTCCACGTTGCTTTCACTGAGCAGCCTTTCTGGAGTGCGCAAGGATATTCATGCATTTTCAGAGGCGTTAAATACACGATTGTTCTTGAAGCATGCACAGATCAGCAATGTCTCTCAATTTAACAATTCACCATAACATTATTGTCGCCATGGATTTCCAAACTCAATCCATTAACATCTCACATGCTCGAGCTTGAAACCACGAGGGCCCTTTTCACCAAGACACCTTTTCTCTTGTCGGCATCGAAATTTCATACAACAGTTTGCATGAGTACATGTGACCAAGTCGTGGAGAATATCCACCAGTCCAGACAGCGAACGTAGCAAACATGTTCGATGTATTTCAGGTGACGACTCGACAAGACAATATATACTGAAAAACTTGTTTGACAATTCCGGGATTCTCGCATTGAAAGGTTCGTATCAGCTCCAGGAAATATTCATAGCAAGATATCAAATGAAACATCACCGTCGGGAACCGGAATAACTTCCACGTATACATGATGTTGATAAACGTGGATACGCGCACGCATATATATTTGGACAATTTTGGCACCTAGTATCTCATTTTTCATTTCGATGTCTCCGAACAGTGAAAGCCCCTCAAAGATTCCCCAGAATACATCAAAATTCGGTGGACAAGTGACGATCGGCGATTATGTGTGTTATGTTCTGGTGACCTCATATTCATTACGCTGAACGTGCTCAGTGAAAAATAAATATTGTATATACTATCCACCCAGAGAACGTGTGGAAACGTCGATATTAGTAAAACCCATGGCTCCAAATCTGTTTCCTAGATTCTTAATTTGTTTCGACTTGCCAAAGCGACTGGAGCTATCACTGGAGCAACACATAACGGTGATGGTAATGAAATTGTCCAGTAGATGAAATTTCCTCCAGAAACGTGCCTGAGTGATATAGTCGACATGTTATATAAAACCAAAACGATAGCATGTGTTTTAATATAATAGTATCGTACTTTCAAGTAGAGTTAACGCTGCCATCGCATCAAAAGAAACGTTCTTCTGTTGCATCCACGAACAAAAGACTTGTATCTATCAGTATTAAAGCGTCGGTGTCAAGAGGACCTAACAGAGCTATGTTGTTCAACTGTCAACCACCATTGGTAGCTAAATATGCCTCTGAACGAAAAGGAATATTTCTTAACTGGTCAGTCTAGCAGCGGCCAAAACAGCAGAAATCGCTGAAACGTTTCGTCCGGGATTGCTAGGCATCGGATAGATTTACAGCTAACTGTAACCACGCACAGTAAAGGCATTTCCAGCAAAGGCATGATAAAAAATGTTTTAATGAGGGCAACACAGTTTCCTACATTGTCCAACACCGACCTTGAACAAGAATTAGTAATCAGTTTTGATAATCTCAGAGGTGCATTTTCTAGTGATCAGCTTTCAGACCTCATGCCACCCAATTAGATCTGCATGAATGACTTTTCAAAATTTTGTACCATTGGCATGACACTCATTGTCATGCTGTGGTAAAGAACCCTCTTTATTAGCTCCGTTGAGTATTTCGATTCGCTTGGTTCAGATCTTTCCGATGAAGTGTGCTACCTCAAACGACGATTATATCCAATGCAGGTACGAAGAAAAATCACCTCTCTAAGTTAGTTTACAACGTTCAAAACAATCTTTCCTAAAATACAATTACCAACATGAACTCGTTGAGCTGTAAGTACAAAACCAAAACGGTGAATATCATCCCGCTGTACTTGTCTAAAAAAGTATCACCTCATCATCAAATCGAGTTGTGCGGTATAAGGGTCCTAAACTTCTGTTCCTGTTGGACAGTTAATACGGCATTTAAAGACAAATTCACTGTGGACATCCATGCCCTGATTGAGGAGCTTCTAAGACCAGGATGGATATTGCCAGAACATAAATACACAGAACCATGGTATCCCTTGGAACAATAATGATAAGCCGTTGACTGGCCAAGAGCACCACAGCAACGTAGATGCTATCTTGATGGAGCAAGATCTATGTTGTAGAGAACATCCAGATGCCAAAGTTGGCTGTGACAGATTTATGCTGAACGACTTAAAATAACTCAGAACGAAACATTTCTTAGAGTGTGTAGACCGATCTCTTGTGCGCGGCTCATAAGAGCCAAACATAAAATTAGGCATATCAGTGCCAAGTAAAATGAAACCGTCGGCAAAATATCTTTCAGAACATAAATTTCTCGTGTATCACTTGTAATATTTTATGTCGGCCTGAAGCAATAAACAGGAAATTATATAGTTGGATTGTTTGATAGAATTTTGGGTGAACACCACAAAAAGTATGGGCAGATCATGGTAGTGAATTTCATAACTAAACCGTCTCTAAATGGTTTCCCAAAATAATATTGCCTTATACAGTGCACAAAATCAAATAAAAGAGGCAGTCGTATAGTGGTTTAGCATAACTCTCAAACATCTCATGTGGACGAGATTTATTAACAATAAAACTCACCGATACATTGATTTTTTGCCAGAAATTGTTTACCAGTACAATTTCCTGTGGGACCGCAACATTAAAATGACTCTAGGTAAAGTGTACTCAATACAATTAAAAGAAAAAATACAAGTCACTCCTGCCTTACTTGCTATATCTAAATTTATAGTAGGTAACCAAGTCAGAATTCGCATAGAGAAAAAATCGTTGGAAAGGGTTAAACACCAAACTGGACCGAAAAAGACTTTATATTATATGCCATTAAGAAAACCATTGCAATCTCGTACACGCTCAACAGTTTCCTCGGCGAGTCCATCCAAGGATCTTTTAATAAACAGGAATTATAGAAGACATAGCAAAACCTGTACATGGTGAAAAAAATAATCTCCTCCAAAAGAAGAAAATGGTTTGGTTATCCTGAACAACTCAACTCGTGGATTTCAACGACACATTTTACGACATTGTCTTATGCATTCTCGACTTCATCTTTCTGAGGCGACAATACATCTTAAATGATCTTATTATAAGACACTCGTTATATCATTCCAGATACTGTTTTACACTTATTTGCTTACTCGGGAAGTATAAGCTTGAACACATACTCGAAGTTTATACATTTCACACGACCCACCACATGAACTTGAGTCACCCATTTCATCAACTGAAAATTGATCTCGCTGTGGCGCTGTCAAACTAAAGCGCTTTAATTTATTCGCTATGAAATATTTCTTATTGTAACATTGCACCGGACGCTGATGACTATGGCTACGCCTCAATCAATCTTCGATCTCTAACTCGTCAGATCTATTCTCACAATAAATCATCTCAGGAATGAAAATGAAATCCTTATTCACATACGCTATAGCCTCCTATGCACACTTCAGCCACTCATTGGACCCATTGTCAATTAATTCCACTACAGGAATACTACTGCGAACAACATCACTGTAGCGCAAACTATCGCTCTTCTAAGTGCAACAAGGAAGATCTGTTTTTACTATTTCACAAGCATATCTACAACTGGGCTAACGCAGTGAGCCAGAATTCCAATGAATCAAAAAAGTGAGCCAATAGGGCCAACCCCATGGTAACACAGATCCACTGTGGATTTACTAACCTAGCTAAGCAAGTGAAGCAGAACCATTATTTGTGTATAATATTACCAGACTGTTAGACCAAGAAGATATTAAACATCCTACTGATTCATATTACATCAATGAAAAATGAATCACATTCCAATACAAAGTCGTCACTCGCAACATGTCATTCAAAAACAGCATAGAAAATAAAACTGAATAATTATTCTGCAACATGTAAAGAATGACTTTTTGTCCAAGCATGACATGCTGAAGCTGATTACATGTCTATGATGCAATTCACAAGCAATATTTTATTGCATATTGTAAATCTTGATATCGGAGAAGAACTAAAATGTAGCCAACTCTGTTATATGCAGGACGATGAGATTAAATTTACGTACATTTCCTTCATGCATTTTAGCAGGGAATATATACCGATGCCTTTCTTAAAATTATAAAGATACGATATTAAATTCATGATTATGTCAAGCAAAAAAATCCCATCTTAATCCATGTTTATTCAGTGGTGCTTGCTTAATATTCTGATCAGCCATATTAAAAAAAAGAAAGAACAAACATTATTCCTTCCACATGCTGCTGTCTCTTTATCTATACAGATATATATATATATATATATATATATATATATATATATATATATATATATATATATATATATATATATATATATATATATATATATACCTATTTATGGCCAATCGAAACAGTCCCGTTGAAAATTACACAAAACTTCTTGTTCTTTAATAAATGCAAAGCCATGTCTAAATGCTCCAACTGTAATAGTGTTTCATGATCTATGTAAAAAGTATGTGTACGATATAGGATGATTTTTGAACAAGAGATAACAATTTAGGTATTTACCTGTAAAGAGAGATACTAAACAAATAATAATATTGGTAATGCCGTTAATATTGTTCTTACACATTAGGTGTACATAGAAGTATGGCTTTTGTTTAAGGTTAAAGGTATGACATAATAATTCTTGACGTTTTGTTTTATATGTTATAGAAATGTATGTTAAACTACCAAATACAGGATAGAAACAATTCACATATGCCCGCAAGCAGACGTAACAAGAACAGACAGATACGAAAAGGTTCTCTTCCTATTCACGTTTTGATGTCAATAAGAAAGAAACCAATATTTTTAATTTTGAAATAATAACATTCAGGCGTGTGGAAAAAGACATTTGTAGTTCATTTTGGCATACATACATACATACATACATACATACATACATACATACATACATACATACATACATACATACATACATACATACATACATACATACATACATACATACATACGTACGTACGTACGTACGTACGTACGTACGTACGTAAGTACGTGCGTGCGTGCGTGCGTGCGTGCGTGCGTGCGTGCGTGCGTGCATGCATGCATGCATGCATGCATACATACATACATGCATACATACATACACAAACATGCTCACACGTGTAGAGATTGTGATTGGTCAGATGTCTTGCAATAACATATTATTAATGAAAATGTAAATAGAAATACTTAAATTGTCTCCAAATTGTGTAATCATGAAAACTCCATTTATCTAACAGACACTCCAAAATTTGTTGGATAATCTTGCGTATATATGCGTTTGCGTGCATGTGTGTACAAGCACAAACTCCGAAAGAATCCAAATTGAGCACCTGTAAAGAGGCGCATAACTTCATAATCTAACAAATGTTCTGATTACGATTAAGTGAAGTAAATCGCGAAAACTACGCTACTTTATAATCACTATTTAGACATTTGCATTACTATATTAATTGAGCGTTTTACCACCAAACTTCTATCACATGACTTAGAATGCACCATATATACAATTCGGTATGATTGCCACAAAATGAAGAAGAGAGATAGGCCATGTATGTTTATTCTCTGACAATTTGCACGATTCGTGTTGAAACTTAATTATAAGTATACTTGGTGCCTAAATTGTGTCTCTTTGGAATTCGTGTTGGGTATGTTGTGATGACAACTCTTCATTTATTTCTTGCATGTATACACAACAGTTTTCCTATATTTTGTGATCAATTCCTCGAGAAGGAGGTCCAAATCGGGAATATATGAAGAGAGTGGTAGTGAAGGAACGAGATAGGCAAAAATGCGAGCAAGGCCTGAATACAGACATACAGACATACAAGTTTACAAAACACATATAATATGGGCAGGTATATTTTCTAATTGAACAATGAAAGAAGCTTCAAAAGTGGTGCAGAAACCGTGGACATGACTATGACATCAGCTTGGGCGATATCATATTTATCCAGTATTATAAAAAAAAATTACTGTGATTTATTTCGAGTCAGCGGAATGAAAGATGTTTATTTGCAGCAGGAGATAAATCAACGACTCTGAGGTCAGATGTATCTATAAGCCATATCGAACAAGATCAGTTGAAATGAACGTCAAATCATTTAAGATTGCATTTGTATATACCAAGTATAAAAATCCTAATATGTATATATAATGAATGTGTGCTTTTAGCAGATAATTGCCTTGTGTAATAAATAATAACGTGTATATGTTAACCATGTCCAACAACAACTCATCTTATCACATATAGTATCATACGTTGATGTACATGGCATGCACCTGAATGCAGTTACATCAAACAATTAATAGAATTACAAATTTGTGTTCATAAAATATACAATTTATGAAATACACCCAACATTCACAAAAGCTCTCGAATATATTCGATTGAGTTAACATATTTTATTTGAAATAAACAAAAATGACAAATTCACCCAGTATCCACTTTCTTGCAGTCTACATCTGACTCCATTTCCCTTTTTACTGCATTTATGTCTGTTTGTTTCTGTGTCTCCTTATCTTTTTTGACAGGGTTCATCGTTATTTGTTTTTGACTGGTTTGAATTTTTACATTCTGCTAATTAATGCCATTTGTAGCTATGTGCGAGTATCTGTTACGTAGCTTTTCTTACATCATGATTAAGTTTTTTTTGTGCTACCTTGTTTATGTACTATTTAATATGCAATAACTTTAATTAATTACTACCGCGAAGGTACTTCTTTTTGTATGTGCTATTGTTCCAAGCATTTAATATTACTTAACACGCAACGGTAACGTTCCATTTCCTAATAACATTATCTAAGAACCTTAGTTGTCCCTGTTGAATGTATGTACTTACACATCCTAGCTCCTTTGAATGTGCAGAGATTATAAACTAGGTCGACTGGTTCCAGAATTCAGACTGACAGCGTATATTTCCTCAGCATCCTTTCGAAGCGAAATCTGACACAAGTGCCAAAGTTCGGAATAAACAGTTTCACTCTTTGAAAAGGACTAATCCATGACTAAATGAATTCAGATTAAATCACTTTTGGCATTGTTACTTAATAGAATACCAATGCTCAAATGTGCCGTGACTTTTATGTATCCTTTGGATAGATGGAAAGATGTCTCTTTGAATAAGCTACATAAACACAAGCAAACTATCGGAAATGTTTTGTTACCACTTTTACAGATAGTGCATATTATAAAAGCACGAAACAGACATCCAGTGGATGTAAGTTGTAATGTTATATTGTTTATAATGTGGCCAAATTCAGTGTTTAGAATTTTCATGATGTCCTAAATGTTTGCCTCTCTGTTGCGGTTTGCAATTATACTGACCTTGATATACACTGTGTTATACAAAGGTTTGATTTGTTCGAACTTGTGATTGTCATGTGATTCAGAGTTTTTTAATAATTCAAGACCTGGATCCGATTTAATATCATAAGTCTTGATTAAATTTAAGTCATCTAATATTATACATAGGTTTGAACTTAAATTACGTTATGTTGAGTTAATTTTCAATCCCTGTCATGCTATACCAATAAAAGGATGTAAACTCTTAAGAAAAACAAATCTTCCTAACATAAACGTTGGCACGAGGTTTGTGCTCCACTGAAACCGATATTATCAAAATTTTCTCTTGTGATTTTGTAAATGTATTCTCGGTATATCCAAATCTACTACGTATGTATTCACATCTAATGAATGTGGAAAATGTATTGTGCATGCAATTCGTGAACGTAATTTAAAATATTGGCTGAGAATTGTAAAATAAAGAGTAAGACTATATTTTAAGAACGCTACCATTTACATCTAATATGTCGAGAACAGTGTGATTGCTTGGATAGCATAGCTATTCTGTATCAAACTTCAGTTTATATATGGATACAAAATTAATGAAAGATTGTGTTTTTGTTGGTCATTGATAACATACTTAACTTGTCAACTATTTCTATTGCTTTCTTCAATAAAAGTAATAACTCTTTGAATATCAAATAGCTGTATTTCGTTTAAACGCACAGATTCAGATAGATTCAAGCGTCCGATCAACATTGTTTCTTTTTTAGAACAGCACTACATGGTATATAGAAGGATCACGTGTGAAATGACCTCCTGTCTCGATATGCAGTATCGATGAATTTGTAAAACACTGCTGGGCTGCCATCTGAAGGTAAATGTGAAAGGATTATTCATAATTAATGCATACAAGCTCCTTTAAAATAGCTCTTGTGGATTATGTTCACATAGTCCTACCTACACTAGCGACCTTCATCATGTGGGTAATAACGCATCTGTTGCAATATATATATATATATATATATATATATATATATATATATATATATATATATATATATATATATATATATATATATATATATATATATACCTATTTATGGCCAATCGAAACAGTCCCGTTGAAAATTACACAAAACTTCTTGTTCTTTAATAAATGCAAAGCCATGTCTAAATGCTCCAACTGTAATAGTGTTTCATGATCTATGTAAAAAGTATGTGTACGATATAGGATGATTTTTGAACAAGAGATAACAATTTAGGTATTTACCTGTAAAGAGAGATACTAAACAAATAATAATATTGGTAATGCCGTTAATATTGTTCTTACACATTAGGTGTACATAGAAGTATGGCTTTTGTTTAAGGTTAAAGGTATGACATAATAATTCTTGACGTTTTGTTTTATATGTTATAGAAATGTATGTTAATCTACCAAATACAGGATAGAAACAATTCACATATGCCCGCAAGCAGACGTAACAAGAACAGACAGATACGAAAAGGTTCTCTTCCTATTCACGTTTTGATGTCAATAAGAAAGAAACCAATATTTTTAATTTTGAAATAATAACATTCAGGCGTGTGGAAAAAGACATTTGTAGTTCATTTTGGCATACATACATACATACATACATACATACATACATACATACATACATACATACATACATACATACATACATACATACATACATACATACATACATACATACATACGTACGTACGTACGTACGTACGTACGTACGTAAGTACGTGCGTGCGTGCGTGCGTGCGTGCGTGCATGCATGCATGCATGCATGCATACATACATACATGCATACATACATACACAAACATGCTCACACGTGTAGAGATTGTGATTGGTCAGATGTCTTGCAATAACATATTATTAATGAAAATGTAAATAGAAATACTTAAATTGTCTCCAAATTGTGTAATCATGAAAACTCCATTTATCTAACAGACACTCCAAAATTTGTTGGATAATCTTGCGTATATATGCGTTTGCGTGCATGTGTGTACAAGCACAAACTCCGAAAGAATCCAAATTGAGCACCTGTAAAGAGGCGCATAACTTCATAATCTAACAAATGTTCTGATTACGATTAAGTGAAGTAAATCGCGAAAACTACGCTACTTTATAATCACTATTTAGACATTTGCATTACTATATTAATTGAGCGTTTTACCACCAAACTTCTATCACATGACTTAGAATGCACCATATATACAATTCGGTATGATTGCCACAAAATGAAGAAGAGAGATAGGCCATGTATGTTTATTCTCTGACAATTTGCACGATTCGTGTTGAAACTTAATTATAAGTATACTTGGTGCCTAAATTGTGTCTCTTTGGAATTCGTGTTGGGTATGTTGTGATGACAACTCTTCATTTATTTCTTGCATGTATACACAACAGTTTTCCTATATTTTGTGATCAATTCCTCGAGAAGGAGGTCCAAATCGGGAATATATGAAGAGAGTGGTAGTGAAGGAACGAGATAGGCAAAAATGCGAGCAAGGCCTGAATACAGACATACAGACATACAAGTTTACAAAACACATATAATATGGGCAGGTATATTTTCTAATTGAACAATGAAAGAAGCTTCAAAAGTGGTGCAGAAACCGTGGACATGACTATGACATCAGCTTGGGCGATATCATATTTATCCAGTATTATAAAAAAAAATTACTGTGATTTATTTCGAGTCAGCGGAATGAAAGATGTTTATTTGCAGCAGGAGATAAATCAACGACTCTGAGGTCAGATGTATCTATAAGCCATATCGAACAAGATCAGTTGAAATGAACGTCAAATCATTTAAGATTGCATTTGTATATACCAAGTATAAAAATCCTAATATGTATATATAATGAATGTGTGCTTTTAGCAGATAATTGCCTTGTGTAATAAATAATAACGTGTATATGTTAACCATGTCCAACAACAACTCATCTTATCACATATAGTATCATACGTTGATGTACATGGCATGCACCTGAATGCAGTTACATCAAACAATTAATAGAATTACAAATTTGTGTTCATAAAATATACAATTTATGAAATACACCCAACATTCACAAAAGCTCTCGAATATATTCGATTGAGTTAACATATTTTATTTGAAATAAACAAAAATGACAAATTCACCCAGTATCCACTTTCTTGCAGTCTACATCTGACTCCATTTCCCTTTTTACTGCATTTATGTCTGTTTGTTTCTGTGTCTCCTTATCTTTTTTGACAGGGTTCATCGTTATTTGTTTTTGACTGGTTTGAATTTTTACATTCTGCTAATTAATGCCATTTGTAGCTATGTGCGAGTATCTGTTACGTAGCTTTTCTTACATCATGATTAAGTTTTTTTTGTGCTACCTTGTTTATGTACTATTTAATATGCAATAACTTTAATTAATTACTACCGCGAAGGTACTTCTTTTTGTATGTGCTATTGTTCCAAGCATTTAATATTACTTAACACGCAACGGTAACGTTCCATTTCCTAATAACATTATCTAAGAACCTTAGTTGTCCCTGTTGAATGTATGTACTTACACATCCTAGCTCCTTTGAATGTGCAGAGATTATAAACTAGGTCGACTGGTTCCAGAATTCAGACTGACAGCGTATATTTCCTCAGCATCCTTTCGAAGCGAAATCTGACACAAGTGCCAAAGTTCGGAATAAACAGTTTCACTCTTTGAAAAGGACTAATCCATGACTAAATGAATTCAGATTAAATCACTTTTGGCATTGTTACTTAATAGAATACCAATGCTCAAATGTGCCGTGACTTTTATGTATCCTTTGGATAGATGGAAAGATGTCTCTTTGAATAAGCTACATAAACACAAGCAAACTATCGGAAATGTTTTGTTACCACTTTTACAGATAGTGCATATTATAAAAGCACGAAACAGACATCCAGTGGATGTAAGTTGTAATGTTATATTGTTTATAATGTGGCCAAATTCAGTGTTTAGAATTTTCATGATGTCCTAAATGTTTGCCTCTCTGTTGCGGTTTGCAATTATACTGACCTTGATATACACTGTGTTATACAAAGGTTTGATTTGTTCGAACTTGTGATTGTCATGTGATTCAGAGTTTTTTAATAATTCAAGACCTGGATCCGATTTAATATCATAAGTCTTGATTAAATTTAAGTCATCTAATATTATACATAGGTTTGAACTTAAATTACGTTATGTTGAGTTAATTTTCAATCCCTGTCATGCTATACCAATAAAAGGATGTAAACTCTTAAGAAAAACAAATCTTCCTAACATAAACGTTGGCACGAGGTTTGTGCTCCACTGAAACCGATATTATCAAAATTTTCTCTTGTGATTTTGTAAATGTATTCTCGGTATATCCAAATCTACTACGTATGTATTCACATCTAATGAATGTGGAAAATGTATTGTGCATGCAATTCGTGAACGTAATTTAAAATATTGGCTGAGAATTGTAAAATAAAGAGTAAGACTATATTTTAAGAACGCTACCATTTACATCTAATATGTCGAGAACAGTGTGATTGCTTGGATAGCATAGCTATTCTGTATCAAACTTCAGTTTATATATGGATACAAAATTAATGAAAGATTGTGTTTTTGTTGGTCATTGATAACATACTTAACTTGTCAACTATTTCTATTGCTTTCTTCAATAAAAGTAATAACTCTTTGAATATCAAATAGCTGTATTTCGTTTAAACGCACAGATTCAGATAGATTCAAGCGTCCGATCAACATTGTTTCTTTTTTAGAACAGCACTACATGGTATATAGAAGGATCACGTGTGAAATGACCTCCTGTCTCGATATGCAGTATCGATGAATTTGTAAAACACTGCTGGGCTGCCATCTGAAGGTAAATGTGAAAGGATTATTCATAATTAATGCATACAAGCTCCTTTAAAATAGCTCTTGTGGATTATGTTCACATAGTCCTACCTACACTAGCGACCTTCATCATGTGGGTAATAACGCATCTGTTGCAATATATATATATATATATATATATATATATATATATATATATATAACTATTTATGGCCAATCGAAACAGTCCCGTTGAAAATTACACAAAACTTCTTGTTCTTTAATAAATGCAAAGCCATGTCTAAATGCTCCAACTGTAATAGTGTTTCATGATCTATGTAAAAAGTATGTGTACGATATAGGATGATTTTTGAACAAGAGATAACAATTTAGGTATTTACCTGTAAAGAGAGATACTAAACAAATAATAATATTGGTAATGCCGTTAATATTGTTCTTACACATTAGGTGTACATAGAAGTATGGCTTTTGTTTAAGGTTAAAGGTATGACATAATAATTCTTGACGTTTTGTTTTATATGTTATAGAAATGTATGTTAATCTACCAAATACAGGATAGAAACAATTCACATATGCCCGCAAGCAGACGTAACAAGAACAGACAGATACGAAAAGGTTCTCTTCCTATTCACGTTTTGATGTCAATAAGAAAGAAACCAATATTTTTAATTTTGAAATAATAACATTCAGGCGTGTGGAAAAAGACATTTGTAGTTCATTTTGGCATACATACATACATACATACATACATACATACATACATACATACATACATACATACATACATACATACATACATACATACATACATACATACATACATACATACATACATACGTACGTACGTACGTACGTACGTACGTACGTACGTAAGTACGTGCGTGCGTGCGTGCGTGCGTGCGTGCGTGCGTGCATGCATGCATGCATGCATGCATACATACATACATGCATACATACATACACAAACATGCTCACACGTGTAGAGATTGTGATTGGTCAGATGTCTTGCAATAACATATTATTAATGAAAATGTAAATAGAAATACTTAAATTGTCTCCAAATTGTGTAATCATGAAAACTCCATTTATCTAACAGACACTCCAAAATTTGTTGGATAATCTTGCGTATATATGCGTTTGCGTGCATGTGTGTACAAGCACAAACTCCGAAAGAATCCAAATTGAGCACCTGTAAAGAGGCGCATAACTTCATAATCTAACAAATGTTCTGATTACGATTAAGTGAAGTAAATCGCGAAAACTACGCTACTTTATAATCACTATTTAGACATTTGCATTACTATATTAATTGAGCGTTTTACCACCAAACTTCTATCACATGACTTAGAATGCACCATATATACAATTCGGTATGATTGCCACAAAATGAAGAAGAGAGATAGGCCATGTATGTTTATTCTCTGACAATTTGCACGATTCGTGTTGAAACTTAATTATAAGTATACTTGGTGCCTAAATTGTGTCTCTTTGGAATTCGTGTTGGGTATGTTGTGATGACAACTCTTCATTTATTTCTTGCATGTATACACAACAGTTTTCCTATATTTTGTGATCAATTCCTCGAGAAGGAGGTCCAAATCGGGAATATATGAAGAGAGTGGTAGTGAAGGAACGAGATAGGCAAAAATGCGAGCAAGGCCTGAATACAGACATACAGACATACAAGTTTACAAAACACATATAATATGGGCAGGTATATTTTCTAATTGAACAATGAAAGAAGCTTCAAAAGTGGTGCAGAAACCGTGGACATGACTATGACATCAGCTTGGGCGATATCATATTTATCCAGTATTATAAAAAAAAATTACTGTGATTTATTTCGAGTCAGCGGAATGAAAGATGTTTATTTGCAGCAGGAGATAAATCAACGACTCTGAGGTCAGATGTATCTATAAGCCATATCGAACAAGATCAGTTGAAATGAACGTCAAATCATTTAAGATTGCATTTGTATATACCAAGTATAAAAATCCTAATATGTATATATAATGAATGTGTGCTTTTAGCAGATAATTGCCTTGTGTAATAAATAATAACGTGTATATGTTAACCATGTCCAACAACAACTCATCTTATCACATATAGTATCATACGTTGATGTACATGGCATGCACCTGAATGCAGTTACATCAAACAATTAATAGAATTACAAATTTGTGTTCATAAAATATACAATTTATGAAATACACCCAACATTCACAAAAGCTCTCGAATATATTCGATTGAGTTAACATATTTTATTTGAAATAAACAAAAATGACAAATTCACCCAGTATCCACTTTCTTGCAGTCTACATCTGACTCCATTTCCCTTTTTACTGCATTTATGTCTGTTTGTTTCTGTGTCTCCTTATCTTTTTTGACAGGGTTCATCGTTATTTGTTTTTGACTGGTTTGAATTTTTACATTCTGCTAATTAATGCCATTTGTAGCTATGTGCGAGTATCTGTTACGTAGCTTTTCTTACATCATGATTAAGTTTTTTTTGTGCTACCTTGTTTATGTACTATTTAATATGCAATAACTTTAATTAATTACTACCGCGAAGGTACTTCTTTTTGTATGTGCTATTGTTCCAAGCATTTAATATTACTTAACACGCAACGGTAACGTTCCATTTCCTAATAACATTATCTAAGAACCTTAGTTGTCCCTGTTGAATGTATGTACTTACACATCCTAGCTCCTTTGAATGTGCAGAGATTATAAACTAGGTCGACTGGTTCCAGAATTCAGACTGACAGCGTATATTTCCTCAGCATCCTTTCGAAGCGAAATCTGACACAAGTGCCAAAGTTCGGAATAAACAGTTTCACTCTTTGAAAAGGACTAATCCATGACTAAATGAATTCAGATTAAATCACTTTTGGCATTGTTACTTAATAGAATACCAATGCTCAAATGTGCCGTGACTTTTATGTATCCTTTGGATAGATGGAAAGATGTCTCTTTGAATAAGCTACATAAACACAAGCAAACTATCGGAAATGTTTTGTTACCACTTTTACAGATAGTGCATATTATAAAAGCACGAAACAGACATCCAGTGGATGTAAGTTGTAATGTTATATTGTTTATAATGTGGCCAAATTCAGTGTTTAGAATTTTCATGATGTCCTAAATGTTTGCCTCTCTGTTGCGGTTTGCAATTATACTGACCTTGATATACACTGTGTTATACAAAGGTTTGATTTGTTCGAACTTGTGATTGTCATGTGATTCAGAGTTTTTTAATAATTCAAGACCTGGATCCGATTTAATATCATAAGTCTTGATTAAATTTAAGTCATCTAATATTATACATAGGTTTGAACTTAAATTACGTTATGTTGAGTTAATTTTCAATCCCTGTCATGCTATACCAATAAAAGGATGTAAACTCTTAAGAAAAACAAATCTTCCTAACATAAACGTTGGCACGAGGTTTGTGCTCCACTGAAACCGATATTATCAAAATTTTCTCTTGTGATTTTGTAAATGTATTCTCGGTATATCCAAATCTACTACGTATGTATTCACATCTAATGAATGTGGAAAATGTATTGTGCATGCAATTCGTGAACGTAATTTAAAATATTGGCTGAGAATTGTAAAATAAAGAGTAAGACTATATTTTAAGAACGCTACCATTTACATCTAATATGTCGAGAACAGTGTGATTGCTTGGATAGCATAGCTATTCTGTATCAAACTTCAGTTTATATATGGATACAAAATTAATGAAAGATTGTGTTTTTGTTGGTCATTGATAACATACTTAACTTGTCAACTATTTCTATTGCTTTCTTCAATAAAAGTAATAACTCTTTGAATATCAAATAGCTGTATTTCGTTTAAACGCACAGATTCAGATAGATTCAAGCGTCCGATCAACATTGTTTCTTTTTTAGAACAGCACTACATGGTATATAGAAGGATCACGTGTGAAATGACCTCCTGTCTCGATATGCAGTATCGATGAATTTGTAAAACACTGCTGGGCTGCCATCTGAAGGTAAATGTGAAAGGATTATTCATAATTAATGCATACAAGCTCCTTTAAAATAGCTCTTGTGGATTATGTTCACATAGTCCTACCTACACTAGCGACCTTCATCTTGTGGGTAATAACGCATCTGTTGCAATATATATATATATATATATATATATATATATATATATATATATATATATATATATATATATATATATATATATATATATATATAATGGATGTAGAATATTGCATAGTGAGAAAACTTTTCCTATCCGCAAGACTCTCTTTTGACATGAGGAAATTTTCTGGTCAGTCTGGAATTTTATAACTAACAAACGTATCAGTTTTGAAATCATCGTGTACTTTTTGGAATATTAAGCAAACGTTGAAAATTTCATGTCTCGTTATGAATACAAGACATGTACACAATAATTATTATAATTTCGTACATACACGCAAGAGATCTAAACATACTGAATCTTTAACTTGCCAGTAACTGAAAATTTCTCAGTGAGCCCATTTCGATTGCCCGCTACCAATGTGCAACCGGAAACCTTTCAAGTATTTCAACATGCGTTTACTTTAATGAGACCGGTATATCACAGTTTCAAAAAACTTTTGTTAACATAAAACTGACACTATGTGAAATATTTGCTTACGCTAATGTCTATTAAAGGTAAATTTTTATGCTATATTAATCTCTTTAAATGTACTAAATCATTCTCATTATTAACATCAAAACAATTAAAGGCATATGTGCATGAAGTGGTACACAGCAAATGCTAATATCCAAACGGTATGTGCGTACATACCTTAAATCCGTTGGGCAAACATCCTACCAATATTCCAGCTTGTCCTCCGTTAGGAATGAAAGACTCTTGAAAAAATGTCGCCACTGGTGTGTAAAGTGGGATTTGAGGACAATTGTCAAACACCTGTTCAGATTACATACATACATACGTACATACATATATTCGTATGTTTTCTATTTTTAAGAAACTTGCATCTCAATATACATAATCAATTTCTTGTCCTCCATGTTTAAATCACTGACAGGATGACATTTAAAATAGTCTATTAGAGACATTGACGTGTGGCATGTGTCATGTAAGTACCTTAAAAATTATGTCATAGATTGGGATATTTTGCTGTAGCAGAAAAGAGTAACAAAATATAAATTGATTGCATTTTGACAAATTGAATGTATAATAAATTGCAGATTTTGTCGCCAGATAACACCATTTCATTGTTAGTATTGCATTTTACATGTAAGTTAACTTTTTCAAGTTATTTGTCAAGTTAAAATAAGTGTACATAAAACGGAGTCGTTAATCTTATGCAAAAGAGGCGTGTGTTATAGCCAAAGCTGTTCTCTGTTAGGAAATAGAGATTTATGTTGATAATTATCTTAGTCACGTAAAAATATGTTATTGTGTACAAACAGACCTTAAGTCATGTATGAAAGGTACGAATTTATGAAAGTAACGGAGCATTAAAAGTCCGTATAAAAGAAACTATGGGTACATACAGAGGGACCTTTAATCCAATTAAGGATTTGATTTGTGTGACATAATTGAAACACAAGTGCCTCTGAAGATCTATGATCACCCTGGCTACAATCACTGGCAGCTGGATGCGAAAACACATTTCCGTGAAGAAGGCTACTAATAGTTGCAAATTTATCGCAGGTATGAATCGCTGCAACGAAAAAGAATATAATTTTAGCATTGTGACCTTAGTAAAATGTGTTATATGTAGAGCTGTTGATTTCATAAATTTGTGTGCAAGTTAGACCCTATGCAGAGGAGTCTAATATCTGCAACATTTGTAAATAAAAAGTACAATTAGCACTTTAATGACAAAAGTCAGTGATTTTGATGTGTAATCTTTCAATAAAAGCCATCCAGTCTTCAAGGCATAAATGTGTCGTTTCACAATGTTTAATGTAATCTATATACATGTAAATCATGAAATAATTTATTTAAATATGAAAGAAGTACAATCATCTTCTCTATTTCAGATACATATATTATATGGACTCATTTGAAAGTACTAAAATAATTTGTAAACGTTATGTTTAATTTTAACATTTATAATAATTGCTTAATAATTGTGTGTCACATAACTTGAGGTATATACCGTCTGACTATACACTATGTTATTAGTACAAAATATATTTTTATGTATACATAACATGGAAACATTCAGATACACATGCTATTCTTACTACTATTACTCAAAACACTAATTGTCGTCATCACCTACTTTATGAGTGAGGATATCGAATTGAGTATATATCTATTGAGGCTGAGTATTATTTTTAAAACAATTTTGTAACCTTTTCAGGTTCTTAATATCCCTGGCCGTTCCATCACAAATTCACATGTATGTCATACATGACTATGATATTAAGTGAATATTACCAAATGTTGCAGTAGGTGCTGGTGTATGACGTGGCGTAGTGAATGATGTACTTCTGTATGCCTCTTGTGTAGAGGGGTGCACACTGGATACTGGGCAAAGTATGAAGCGAAAGTATTAACACAATATTATGGTAAGACATATTTTAGGCAAAACAAACGTGAATGACCATTGTGCTTTATACTACATCTACTGTATTTTTACTGTACATTCAGAAACATGAATGGTGGATTTGATTTAAATTTCTATTTTATTTGTGTCACAAAATTTAATTGCGAAGTGTTATCCCCCTTTAATAATCATGTTTTATATTACTTCTTGAGGGAAACGGTGTCACTCCTCAATACGTTATGAACGAAGTCGTCAGTTATTATTATATGTAATATCTACACCTGAACCGTTCACAGATGATACCATGTAAAATATACCAGTGAAAAAAGCAAGTTGATAATAATTTCAAAGTTTAGTATTTGGGAATGAATTTTACCCAGCAATATTTATCGAA
>JAEAOA010001889.1:0-5000 GCA_016746295.1 Potamilus streckersoni | reverse complement strand
GTTCTGACGATGCGGTGTAATTTCCACATGCACTTCAAACATTTCGCCAGGTTGCTAGACATCAATAAATGACATATTATGTTTTCCAAGTCCTGTTTTATTTGAAATCCTGCCAACAAAATGTTCACGTTAGTTTGGTAGGATCTTGAACTTGATGTATCATACTCCTATTTATATCATGCTTTTGCAATAATATCCACAATTTGATTTGTTAGGTTTCCATCTTGAATCCTAAAATCATAAAAAATATCACAGCGATTCTATTTCTCTCTCATATGTTAAAACAATTATACTGTCTTAGAATTTATGCAGTAAACAGTTTATAATACAGCATACATCGTTTTTCTCCTATATATCCCATAACAGTAAGCAGCTTTATATGCATAGTAGTCGTGGCTATGAGCTATATTCTTAAACTGGTAATCTTTTATATCATCTCTTCCACTGGGACATTTTCTTGAAACGTCCTAATCTAGTGCAGTTTCAATAGCATTTGGCTATTACAGGAAATTTAGTTTCCGTAAATGATTCAACTAGTCCATGTAATTGCAAAGACCTTGTAGCAGAATTCTCTAGCTATTAAACATAAACTATTTAATTGTAAAAGACATATTCCTCAAAGTCTTTGAAAAAACTATCAATTAGAACAAGTATACTAAATGGAATATATTTTCATCAGCTTTCGGAATTATTCATATCTTCAAATCTGAATAATTTATTGTTTATAATTTTGGCAGTCAGAAGAGGAGTCGATATTCAGTATGAACGAACAATGGAATCAAGCGAGTCGTATCCATACAAATCGTGAATGTACTGTGGAGTATATTATGGAAATGTGCACATTAATTTACACTTTGGATTTACACGACCTCTGCAGTTGCAGACCTCTGCAGTTACACAAATGCAATTAGTGTATGGTTTTGTTAATTTTTGTGGTTTTCCATTATATTACTATCCTTTGCCGTCACGTCTAGGCATGGTAATTCCATAATCACTATATGTGGCATATATTGATGGAGGTGTGTTTGCTATCTTTATTACTAAATATCATTTCTACATCGTTTCTTGTTAACATTTGTTAATAAATAGTACCTAAAATGGATTTTAAATATTCATACAATGTGACTATAAAGTATTATTCTCAATGCAATATGGGCCATGAGTTAAGACACAAAGTAATGCCATACATTTTGGTATCCTTATTAGTTCTAACGTATGTTAAGAATAACTTATTGACTTCAAAACGATATACTAAGCCTATGATATATATATATATATATATATATATATATATATATATATATATATATATATATATATATATATATATATATATATATGTGTGTATATATATATGTATGTATGTATGTATGTATATATATGTATATATATGTATATATATATATATATGTATATATATATATATATATGTATATATATATTTATATATATATACAAATATATACATTTAAATATATATATATATATATATATATATATATATATATATATATATATATATATATATATATATATATATATATATATATATAATCTTTAATTACGCCGGATTGATCGCTCGAACATTTAATACAATAATTGTATTCGAAAAATGTATAATTATCTTGGTCGTTTCTTGTGATAATAGGTTGTGTTCTTGTATTTTAAATTCAGAATAAATACAAACACCATCTTTTTGATTAGTTGATGATAATGTTTTTTTATTTTGTTAAATGTCTTTAGTGTATCTACTAACGGTTTTATATTATTGCCTGCTAGTATAGTCAAACTGAGCAATCTTAGTATTCCATTGAACAGAACATACAAATATTTTCCTTTCAAATAATATCTAAGTATAACAAAAACAGTGATGTACGCTTGATGTTACAGTAAGAAATCACAAAATAAGAAAGACTCCACAGGAATTGCCTATTCAGTTTCTTCCTAATGTACATCTTTTAGTATTGCGATATTTCACAATATACCCCAAGTGACAGATGTGACTACTTATATTAATGTTTCAAAGTATCTAACGCATTCAATAAGAATGAACGTAATAATTCTGATACCGCCTGACCAATCTCTCCAAAGGTAGCAAGGCGGAATATCGCAAACAAGTTTACTAATAATCCTATTATTAGTAAGTGTGAGGACATGAGTAAACATTAATATACATATATCACACAGTTAATCGTTCCGTAATATATCTGAAAAAGACTCTAATAAAATAGGTAAAATGTATATATAATCAACACAACCTACAATCAGTCAATTTTGTTTTACGAAAAAAAATTAACATAATGTACAAGGAAATGAATATCTATGCTATCTATTAATATCAAACGTTAATATTGGTTTAAACTACGATGTCCCCATGGTAAATGTTGTATACAAGAAAACACAAACAAATTATTTCTTTGTATGCAAAATATTTTACGTAAGTGGAAGTCTTCATAGAACTATTGTCTTTTGATGATGTAATTTCCTACAATTTTAAATGCATGATTAATAACTATCTGCTGCATGCCCTGAGGAAAGATAGGTGGTTAATGAAAGCTGATCTGATTCGATATTTAATAGCCTTTGTTCGAGGCAGTATTACTTGATGTAATTTTAGTATGTTCAATTGTATAAATAGAGGAACAGCCCTTTGCATTAAACAAAAGAAAGAAGTTATGACTGGTATTCTTGGGTTTCTATGGAGATTAAGGAACCATAGGCCTTTCAGATAAATGAGACAAAGCTATAAACTAAATTCGACAAATAATATGGTGAATATTGGCAGGCAGTAAATACACAACATCTGTCCACTAGTCTCAATGCTTTATAATTCGTTTAAGGAGCAACATTTATTTGTAAATCACAAATAAGCAATTTATGTAAACAATCCATTAAAATGATATCATTAATGGACAATTTGTCTTACAATAAAGTAGAAATATTTTAAGATGATTTCATATTTCACCCAATGAAGGGTACACTCAAACTATAAAACGACGATGGTGTATACATGTGTTAAACATATTGTATTGCACGATTACTGCACGAAAACGTGTTCCAGATCCATCACAAGATGAAAACTAAAAGCAAAGTTTAATTTTGTACTGTTTATGCTGTGGTTTGGAATCAAAACTATTGGTAACATAATTTTCTTACTATGATGATGAGTAGACTCTCTCTTGTAGTTAACGGCATCTCTGTAATATTCTTCGAATAGCACTGCAGTAAAGGTAGTAGACAAATATATATGCGGAAACAATCCAAAAAGTAATATATATATATATATATATATATATATATATATATATATATATATATATATATATATATATATATATATATATATATATATACTTCTATGGAAATGTATATTACATCAAAAACGGTATATTTATGAAGAATATGTAGGATCCAGCTTAGAATATAGAGCGATTTCGTTCACTTTTAAATGAAATATAAAATGTATTTAGTTATATATTTATTTATTAAAGAGAGTTATACAGGAACGGAAGATACTGATCATCAGATGTAAGTAAATTACGAAGAAAACCAAAAACTTTCTCAGACATTAAAAGCGTTTCAATCAGAATAGTAACGAGCCCGTGGGATACGATTATACTTACTTTGATAATAGTTGATTCCACCGATTTGATTATTCAAACAGGTCTGATAGATTGCATTGTCTTCTGGAGCAAAAATTGATATTTGTATAATGAAACTTTGATATTTACCGCTTATATTTTATTAGCATGTGAATTATGGATGACAAATTTTAGCTTACATATAAAGTCCGAGGCTTTATTCTTTGTGACATAAGGCAGAGAGAAAGAATGCTAGAGTCCTAATTGTGTCAAGATGCTATTCAAATGCATCATAGTAATCGGAATGAAGGGTATCATTTATTCTAGCATGATGGTATCGAACCAAATTATGTAGCCATGATGCAGAAAAGACATTAATGCCCTTTATTAGAGAAGTTTTATTCGCACATACATGTACACTGTACCTATTGTAGATCCGCGCTGTACAATAAGAGGTTCGGTTTCATCTACGTTATCTAATATACGGAAGGAATAAATACATCCATTAAAACGTTTGTTCGCATACTTTGAGAACAGAGTGAGTAAGAAGATTTTTCGTAGCACATTTTATAGAACAGGTTTGGTTACTGATAAATGTTAAGCATAGCCTCAGTACTATTAATGAAAAGAAAATTACAGAATATATCACATACTTACTATTGGGAAAGTTTGAAAGCATCACAGATCCATTGCACTGACAGTAATCAGGGCTTTTCTGGATATTTCCAAATGCTTCTAAAAGAAACCGCAATAATAATAATAATAATAATAATAATAATAATAATAATTTTGTGAATAGTTATTATTGATCTTATTGTCATTATTTATTATTATTATTGATATTATTGTTATTATTATTTATTATTATTATTATTATTATTATTATTATTATTATTATTATTATTATTATTATTATTATTATTATTATTATTATTATTATTATTATTATCATCATCATCATTATTATTATTATTATTATTATTATTATTATTATTATTATTATTATTATTATTATTATTATTATTATTATAGTCACTGCTTGTACTGCTGTTACAGTCATTACTAATATTGCATCCACTAGTAAATTTATTGTTACTGTCGCTTTTTATTGCTATGGCTTACACATACACAAACAGACACACACACAGACACACACACACACACACACACACATATATATATATATATATATATATATATATATATATATATATATATATATATATGTATATATATATATATATATATATATATATATATATATATATATATATATATATATATATATATATATATGTATATATATATATATATATATATATATATATATATATATATATATATATATATATATATATATATATATATATATATATATATATATATATGAAGAATATATATATATGAAGAATATATAAA